>CM045897.1:36101214-36148714 GCA_025169545.1 Anguilla japonica
CTGTCTGATTGGACGTTGACATTAATGCTTTTTTCGACGTGGATCATTTTAATTGGACCTACGTAACAGGAACATTGTCTGGAAGCACATATTTATATTGCATTATAAAACATGAATTGTGATTTATAATGCTGTTATAATGCTTTATAAGCACAGTTATAAACACACACTTCCCCTGCACCAGTCTGTCTGGCTGATGGCTGATCGTGGGAGGTGTGTGGCATTTTCCCCCCAATTTACAGTTCCCTGGTCTTCGCCCCTGGCCCACAGGCGGGCGCCGGCTTCAGTGTAATTTAGGCCGGGCGTGAGGGAAGGGGTTGTTTTGTCGGGACAGATATTTATGCCTGATGTTCAGCCGCACCGCTAGTTCTTCAGCAGCAGTTTGAATGGAGGGAGGATTTTGGAGTGAAAGAAAAAAAAAACAGATTGCGTTTCGCTCGACTGGTTTTCAAGAGGAGGAATACAAATAAATTTGCTGTGACAAATAGGAAGTCAGATTCTCCAATTTGCCTAAACTTGTTTTTGCCTTTGGAAATCCCCCCTGGGGTTCACTGGTGTGCTCCTTTAAGGAGGAAAACAGCTTCTGTTCCAGTCACAAGGATGGGATATTGTAATTATGGAATAAATTGGATGTAACTGTGCACAGAAAATTCAGCCTTACACACACACACACACACACACACACACGTTATGCCCACACTTGTGCACACCCAATGACGTACAGACATGCACACCACACACAGTATGTGACTTGTGTACGCATGCACACAAACACACGAACACATACACACACACACACGCATGCGCACACACACGGTATGCACACCCCCATGCATACACATACACACACACACACAGTATGTACATACTTGTACACACACACACACACAGTATGCACACCCTCATGCATACACATACACATGCTCATACTGTATGCATATACGTGTACACACACACACACACACACACACACACACGCACTCACGCATATGCAGTTTAATTTGTCGTCGTGCTGCCTCCTGCCATCTCTGGGACACTTCTGAGGTGCAGCCCAGCGGTGTGCTTCCTGTTTGAAGCCTGGCGGTACGCTCTCAGCGAACGCCCCAGTCCCTTCATCTGCAGGAACGCTAACCGTGTGTCAGCCGGGGGATGAAGCGCACAAAGTCTCAAAGATGGGGCGAAGCAGCGACGATGCCTGAAAGTGTTTAGAGAAGGACGAGAGAGAGAGAGAGAGACACAAAATGGGAGCCATCAAAGCGGGGAAGTCTCCGGCGTTTCGCAGCCGCCGCCGTTTTAATAGCTTCTGACGGACTCCGCTCACGTCTGTGCGCCGCGGGCCCCCGCGACACAAAGTAGGCCACGTCACCTCCAGTGTGGCGGTGTGTCGTGTCAGAGGGAAGCGAGCGCTATCTTTAGCCCTTTCAGGGGACGGCCGGAGCAGGACAGACTCGAAAGGGCTGCGTCCCGCAGCACGTCCGCCGTGGCAGGGCCTGCTGCCCGAGGTTACTCTCCTGCGCCAGATTTTTTTTTTTTTTTTTTTTCGGATTGCGCACCTTTCTCCATTAACGATTTTCGACCGGCGGAAGTCTATGTATGAGCGAAGTCAAGACCCTGAGAAAATGAAGTCATCTGTTCGTCTCCCTCAGCCAAAACACCCCTGGGGGGGGAGGAGGGGGGCTGGGGGGGGGGGGGGCAGGGGCAGGGTGCATCTGGAAAGCTGGAAATGTCAAACTGCTTTGTCACGTTCAGTGTGAGTCAGAGAGACTGCCCCAGGAGTGACGCCTGACGCCTGGAACCCAGTTCTGAGGCTCCGCCTCTCTCTCTGTGTATTACTCTGGAGAGCCGCTGTGTGCGTGTCTGCTGTGATCTGTACCGGGCCGGCCTGTCTCCATGCACTCTCTGAATCCTGCCTTTCTGTCCGCTGGCCCCGTGAAGCCAAACCATTCGATTGGCTGAAAACCGTCCGATTAATTCCCTTCTAGTTTTTTGTGCTTTATTAAATTGCTATGCTAGGACGAGGGGCAGCACTGAGCACGTGCGAGTCAACGTTTGCGTTGTTCTCACCAATCTGATTAATAGGTGTGGTTTTTAAAGGGGGGGGGGGGGCGTGTTAATTCCTCCCTGCGATAGCACTACTGCTGTCATGTAGGGCTGTGATTAGGGCAGCAGTGTAGGTAATGGGGGAAGGGGGATCTGCCCAAATCTGGTGTAAAACATTCGCATGCCTACACCAGATGTAAAACATTAACACATTTACACCTGATTTATTAAGAATAGTTTTGCATAGTTATGCATATTTTTTTCTGTTAGACATGGACTGCACATAATGTTGGCAAACTTATGATGGATTTTCAGAATTATAAGGCTCCAGAGCCTCAGGACGGTACATGTGGAAATGATTCCAGTAACACTATTTATTTATTTTTTTCTTTCTATGAGATATCAGATGGAATGACATGTGGGAAATCCCGTTTCACTCAGTGATGAGTACTACATCCTGCTCAGCGGCAGCGTCCCAGAGGTGTTATACGTACGAGGCTCACGCAGAGGAATGAGGTTTCTCCCTCTCATTCAGCCTGCTGCATCCCACTAGGAATACACCCGCGTCACGTGACCCTCTAGTAATACATAAAATTTGTGGGCATTATTTTGCTAGCAGCAGTTGTGGAAAGGCTGAATCACTGTAGCGATAATCATAAATCATTCAGTGAGACAGTCGCTCGGTGTTGCATAGCATTCTGGGATACATTCTTTGCCCCCCCCCCCCGCACCCCCCTCTGGAGAATATTCTGTAGAAATTCACACAGGCATGTAATGCAGTAAATATGTTGGAGTCATTTCCTGCTTGAAATGCACACAGTGAATATGTTTATAAGAACTGCAGGGTTTTGCTGGATTTTCCCCTATTGAGGGTGCAGTCTGTATCAGTTTTAACCTGGGGTGCAGTCTGTGTCAGTTGTAACTGGGGGTGCTGTATGTGTCAGTTGTAACTGGGGGTGCAGTCTGTGTCAGTTGTAACTGGGGGTGCAGTCTGTGTCAGTTGTAACTGGGGGTGCTGTATGTGTCAGTTGTAACCGGGGGTGCTGTATGTGTCAGTTGTAACTGGGGGTGCAGTCTGTGTCAGTTGTAACTGGGGGTGCTGTATGTGTCAGTTGTAACTGGGGGTGCAGTCTGTGTCAGTTGTAACTGGGGGTGCAGTCTGTGTCAGTTGTAACTGGGGGTGCAGTCTGTGTCAGTTGTAACTGGGGGTGCAGTCTGTGTCAGTTGTAACTGGGGGTGCAGTCTGTGTCAGTTGTAACTGGGGGTGCAGTCTGTGTCAGTTGTAACCGGGGGTGCTGTATGTGTCAGTTGTAACCGGGGGTGCTGTATGTGTCAGTTGTAACCGGGGGTGCTGTATGTGTCAGTTGTAACCGGGGGTGCTGTATGTGTCAGTTGTAACCGGGGGTGCTGTATGTGTCAGTTGTAACTGGGGGTGCAGTCTGTGTCAGTTGTAACTGGGGGTGCAGTCTGTGTCAGTTGTAACTGGGGGTGCAGTCTGTGTCAGTTGTAACTAGGGGTGCTGTATGTGTCAGTTGTAACCGGGGGTGCTGTATGTGTCAGTTGTAACTGGGGGTGCAGTCTGTGTCAGTTGTAACTGGGGGTGCTGTATGTGTCAGTTGTTACGGGGGGTGCTGTCTATATCATTTTTTTAACCATTATTTTAGAGAAAACTAAAACTTAGGATGCAATGCTGTAATATTGACCTTCAAGAAACAACTAGAAGGTCAATATACAGTGGCACCAGCAGAGTCTTCAGCACTCCTGACTGTGCCAGTTTTATTAGGGTGTGTTTGGATGAGTTCAGCCTAAATAAGGGGAGGTCTGTTCCATTCCCGGTGGGCCTGTGTGTTTGCAAGATTTAGCTTCCCCCAATTACCCTGTGTCAATTAGCTAATTAAATCTACACACCACCACCGGTTGCTTTGGATATTAGACTACAGCAGAACATTTGCTGCAGTATAGGGACACACAAGCAGTTATCAGTCATGATTGGTGGGCTTATCAAGAAGTGTTGCTAAAATGTCAGAACATACGAATAATTGGGCTCATTAAATCATTAAGAGCAGAAGTTGGAGTGAAATCCTGAAACCGATACTGCCCTCCTTGCCCCCGTGTCCCTAAGTGCGGGGGGGGGGGGGGGGGGTTGAGGGGTAGGAGAAGCCTTCAGGAGCTGCAAAGTGCCTTTCTCACATGAGATTTTGTAAGTCGGGCACATTTTCTCAATGTGTCAGTTTGAAATTTTCTGGGTGACCTACAGGAAGAAAAAAAGCCCAAGAGAAAATGAAAGACATGGCTAACATTAATATTAGTAATTGTTAACATCAAATTTATTCACTAGTATATTTTTCTGTGTTGACACAATCCGTCATATTGTCAGAACAGTAATTACCCATTTCATTTAAAAATAAGTATTTTACGTTTTGAGAAATATAGTTTCAGTGTTTAACATTTGTGCTTTCACATTAGAAATAACTGATGTATTTTGGTTAGCTGTTGTAGTTTTTTTTTTTCTCCCAGCATTACACATTTCGTTCTGTTCTTCAACCCCTTATAGCTGTATAACCTTTGCATAAAGGGTTTTTTTTTTTTAAAGCACCTAATTGTTATTGGAGTAAGTCACTCTAAAATGATCTAAAACACATGCTGCTCTGCCACGAGGTTGGCCCTTAATGGGTTAGGCTACACCAAGGCGGCAGATGGATGTGCGTCAGCCTTAATTCATTATGGATATGGGCCTGTCCGACGGAGTTAATGGTCCATCCATTTGCCTGTGCACGTACCCTCCGAGACGTCCCCATGTGCCCACACATGATATTAATGGACATGAATCAAGCACCTGACAAGATGTACAGCCCTGGCTAGCGTACCTTTAGCTCGGTGGTCATGTATGAGGTGACTGTTCCAGTTCTCTGGTGAGGCGAGGCCGTTGCACCCGTGAGCAGCGCGCTACACCCGAACTGCTCCAGTAACGTACCCGGCTGTATGAGTGGACTGTATGTAAAATAATGCAAGCTGTGTAAGCCTTTACCCCTGTACTGTATGTAAATGTTATTACTATTTTTTCACTCAGATAGAGGTGCCGCGTGCATGGATTGTGTGTAGAAAGAATGCAAGCTGTGCAAGTCACTGGATAAGCGTCTCGGCTAAATGTAAATGCAGCCAGTGTAGCCACAAGTAGCTTTTTTAGAATTAATATTTTATCCCCGATTTATTTGTTTACCCCCCCCAAAAAAACCCTGCCGTCTTCATAAGGAGAAGGCAGTATGATCTGTGATTTGATTTGACCTAGGTTTTGGTCTTTGTACGGTAGAACTTTCACACGCACTCGATTTTATGCAGCTGGATGATTGCGGAGGCATTTCAAGTTGAGCGCTTTCTCGAGGGTACGGTGCTCCCACCGGGGATTCAAACCCACGACCTTGGAGTTCAAACCAAATTCCCTGACCGTTAGACTACACTGCTGCCCCCATCTGCTCTGAAGGGGTGTGCGGTAGAGGAGAGACGGAAGCCGTTCAGAGGCCGACTGCCTGCAGGTCCGTTAGCAGAACTGCCCTCTCAGGATGCGTTAACTTTAAGCAGTTCTGAATTGTAACGGGCCCTTTCAAAATTGCCATTTAACGAAACCTTTTCTGGAATTATCCGCCGCTGCGGTGACTGTTACGTGAGAGAGGGACCAGTTGCCGATTATTAAACGATCTCCTCTAAACCTCTGAGAACAGGCCTTTGTTTTCAGAGTTCCGATTTATCTAAATGCTGTTTGCGCAGTTGAAGTTTGAGAATTCATGGCAGGAATATTTTGCTTTTAGTGAATTTTTTATTTTAAGGCCACTGACAAGATAATTGTTAGGAATCTCAAAAAAAAAGAAGACATTTTTAATGTAATTCCTATAATTTCAATTATGAATTGCTGTGAGGAGTTTTCCTCTGCTGAGTGTCCTATGCTGAGGTCTGTACATTAACCTTTCCAGATAATTATTTCCAGTAATTAAAGGTAGCATCTTCTCTTGAGGGGGAAAAAAAAAAAATTTTTATTATGCTTTGATTATATCTGCCTGTGAGATAATGGATGATTAAATTGCATATCAAGATTATGAAAGTTGACTGAATTAAAAAAAAAAAAAAAAACAAACATATTTTTGGTCAGCAGAACCAGAATTTATTTAACTGCCTTTTTCGTGAGGGAAATGTGGACCAATGTAGTATATATAGAAATTTTCCAGGCTGAAGATTGCGAAAATGTTGCTTTTGAAGACTGGGATGTGGGATTGAATCATGCACTGCGTTGTTTTTCTCTGGAAGCGAGTGTTTTTCTTGTCTTGCTTTAGCGAGAAAATCTCACTGCAGGAAATACCTCCGCATTCTGAGCGAGTTCAGCTGGGTGCTCCCTGCCCAGGTGATTGATGGGTCTGATGCACTAATGGTCTGTCTGTCTCTGTCTGCCTGTCTGTCTCTGTCTGACCATCTGTCTGTCTGTCTGTCTTGTCTCCACAGCAACTGATGCGCTCCTCAGTGTTCCATATGTTCATCTTGAGCATGGTGGCGGTGGACGTGATTGTTGCCGCGAGCAACTACTACAAAGGCGAGAATCACCGACAGCACTACGACGAGTTCTACCTGGCGGAGGTAAGAAGTCGCGCCGCCGTTTAAAAAATGAAATTAAATAAATAAATAAATAAATAAATGCAGATCACACTCTCAAAACCGATGTGCCAATATCCAACACACTGTTTGTGTTCCTGCTTTGGTGTTGCTTTCAACAGATTTTGTGTCAGTTACAGCACTACTTTTGTGTCATAAATATACCATAAATATACAATTTGTGTTGCGAAAGGGGACTTTTTTTTTAACACACAGACTGTGTTGAAAGTGACAACAAATGTGTTGTCCTTAACTAGACCTGCAGGTGTGTTCAAAAATGGCACGTTATGCCTTGTTTTTAACACATTTGTTTTGAGAGTGGTTTTTTTGCATAAAAAGGGATATTGTGGGGAATCCAGGGACAGTGTTTTGTTTTGGGGAATCCAGGGACAGTGTTTGGTTGTGGGGAATCCAGGGACAGTGTTTGGTTGTGGGGAATCCAGGGACAGTGTTTGGTTGTGGGGAATCCAGGGACACTGTTTGGTTGTGGGGAATCCAGGGACAGTGTTTGGTTGTGGGGAATCCAGGGACACTGTGTGGTTGTGGGGAATCCACTGACACTGTTTGGTTGTGGGGAATCCAGGGACAGTGTTTGGTTGAGAAGAACCCTGGGAAAGCATTTGGTTGTGGGGAATCCAGGGACAGCATTTGGATGTGGGGAATCCAGGGACAGTGCTGGGTTGGCCTTTGTGAGCAGTTTTCCTCGGCAGAAGATCGCAGTGCTTCCCTTCTGAGGGCTCTGGCGCTGGTGAATCAGCCCTGTGGGAGATGTGTGGGAGGTTATTAAAGTTCTGGCGGGTGTTTGTCGAGCCCCTCCTGTCTGTGTTCTTCGCTTGCTGATGTGCGATCGAGCCGTTGGCTCATGTTCTCCCTTCAGCCTCTGATACTTTATTGGAATTATTCCCTGTCTGAAAACTTCAATGACTTTTCCGATTCTCTTTAGAAACACAAGGTTGAAAGGTAAACCACTGGTGATGGTCAAGGTGTAACCCTTCTCCTAACGCCTCTTAAATGTCATGCGCTTGGCTTGAACTTCCACAAAAGGATTCAATGAGCAGCCATAAATATTCAATTCCAGATTAATTTAATTTTTCATAGTCTTGTCGTACAGTATTTTTTTTCCAATGAATTCAGCGTTTAAAATGGCTTGAAGGGATTTGCTAAAATATTGTTATACTGTATGTATTATACTAACTACTTATTAAATACCATGTAAACGCTTTGCTTCAGTGAAGAGAGGCCCTGTTGGAAATAGAAGGAAATTCTTGCGATAGCAGTTAGAGTTTAAGCTGAGCAACTGACCTGGTGTAGTGATAGCAGATGCCTCTGTAAAGTGGTATTTTCTTCACCTGTCATTGTGGATATTTCATTTTTTTCATCATGGTGAATTGGGCGATACAGTCAGTTACTCTAGGCCTTCCTCTGTGAGGATGTTCCAGGCCGCGCTGTCTGTCTTTATCGATGCCTATTAGACAGAGCTGTGTCCTGAACTCCCAGCGCGGTGAAATGCACGCACAGTTTTGTTTCAGTCAGTTATTCCAACGCTGCAGGAATAACAGATGGCGTACAGGAGAAAAGGTTTTTTTTTTTTCCTTTTTTTTTTTTTTTACCTCAATGTTCAGATCATTTCAGCTGAGAACATTTTAACTGACAAAACGTGCTGTTTCCAGCTGCTCTGGGTAGTTTAAAGCGACGGGTTTTCTTTTCAAAAGTTTCACTGGGAAAGAAAGCTGAAAAGTGCGGTTCTTTTCGCGTCCCGCTGCTCGGCCCCGTGTGATCGCTGGGTGTAATCTGGGGAAAGTAACAGGAGGATGTTTTAATTGTGGTTCGTATTCCTTTCAAACCCATTTTGGCGTAATGAGAGACGACTTCCCTCGCCACTTTTTGTTTTGTAGCCGTTAAATTCTGTCTTTGTTCCTGTCAGTTTGAGTGCACTGCCTTTCACTATGAGCTGAGTGCCGAGACAAGGGATTTCCTATTACTGTGTGTTTCAACAAGAACCATTCTGTGTGTCTGTTTGTGTGCGTGCGAGAGAGAGGGTGAATGCGTGAGTGTGTGTGTGAGAGGGTGAGTGTGTGTGTGTATTTGTGTGAGAGGGGGTGTGTGTGTGTGTGCGTGCGAGAGAGAGGGTGAATGCGTGAGTGTGTGTGTGAGAGGGTGAGTGTGTGTGTGTATTTGTGTGAGAGGGTGTGTGTGTGTGTGTGTGCGAGAGAGAGGGTGAATGCATGAGTGTGTGTGTGAGAGGGTGTGTGTGTGTGTGTGTATTTGTGTGTAGGAGAGAGAGCTCGGATATCAAACTGTAAATAAACAATATTTTTATGGTTTCTCATTCATCTATATTTTTTCCAGGTAAACAGGAAAAATGCAAAAAAAAATGTATAATTGAAAATGATATTTTTAGCAAATTGCCCTGTAATTGCCATTATTCGGCTCGATATCTTTGGCATCTTTGGTTTGGCGAGTGGTGCTGTATTTCTTCACAGAGTCAATATTATTGATTTGATAATGCATTTAGCCCTCAGAAAACAAAAATGTTTCTTTGCAAACCAATTAAACATGATGGCGTTAAGAGAACTCCTGTAGATATGAGATGTGCGCGTTCCCATGATGCACTGCTCTGGCCGGACGCTGCAGCCGCGGCTCACGGGCCTTCGCTCTCTCATCTCTCATTATTCTCCCCGCTTGCGTGAATCAGCTGTTGCTCAGAGCGCGGCTGCGCTCCGCAGGTGAGGCGGTGGGGCGCGGGAGCGTAGATTAGGGATCGGAGACGGTGAGTCAGCTGGTAAACACCGAGAGAGGAGAACAGCTGTAGGGGGAGAGAGAGGGTCCCTTTTAAATGTGGAGGAGGAAAAATAAACCTGGGTTGTGATTAATTACAAGGGCACATCGCCCTTCCTGTTCAGGTAATGTTTTGTACAGACCGCCCCCCAACACACACACACACGCGCATGCACACACCACACACACACACATATCCACACTCATCTCTCTCTCTCACACACACACACACACACACACACACACACACACACACACAGCCAGCTCGTGCCTGCAGTGTCCCCTCTTTCTCTCTCTCTCTCTCTCTCTCCTCTCCCCTCTCTCTCCTCTCTCCTCTCTCCTCTCTCTCTCTCTCTCTCTCTCTCTCTCTCTCTCTCTCCCCCTCTCCCTCTCTCTCTCTCTGTGATTAGTATGCAGGTGGTGCAGTGGGGCTCTGTGTGGAGACCACCCTGTCCTCTCACAGCTGAATTGTGGAGATAGGCCTGGTGGAGCCCCGGGGACTATGGGCCACGTCCACATCTGCCACTCTCCATTTATATATTTATTTTATTTCCCCTCCATCGCTACGGCGATGGGGAAGACGGTTTTTTTTTCTCTCTGCCATTTTCTTTTTTTCGCTTTCATTACCTCATTTCAATACATGTGTTGAATTAATTTACCACCCCCCCCCACCTCCCCATCATCCCCCCCCCCAATTCGATTCATGTTTAATTAGCAAAGGCTAACGATGTCCAGAATGAGCAGTAATTTCATCCTGCTCAATTTACTGTAAACTGCTACAAAATGAGGATGTTATGGCAAAACAATGATGGCTAGTATCGTAAACGATACAACAGGCTGCCCCACTGCATGCTTGATGGTTCTGTAGAATTTTCAAATCCAGCCATGTTTGGACAAGCAGATAAGAATTGGGTGGTGCGGGGTGGCTGACCTTGTTAAGAAACCGTGTTCTAGAACAGGGTCGAGCAGACCAGAGCAGTGCTGGCCCTTCTCCACTTCCTCTCCTGGATTGACAGGGAGGTGGTGGTTACATTACATTACATTACGGAGATGCTCTTATCCAGAACTATTTACACAGCATTCTACACAGCATTCACATTGCATCCATTTATACAGCTGGATATATACTGAAGCAATGCAGGTTAAGTACCTTGCTTAGGGGTACAACAACAGTGTCCTACTTGGGAATTGAACCTGTGACCTTTAGGTTACAAGACCAGCTCCTTATCCATTATACTACACTGTCGCCCTGGTTGTGGTGAGCATGAATATACACACATATACACACACACACACGTTCATATTGGGAGGAAGTGCAGGAAAAACTTGTTACCAGAAATGTTCCTTCTGGCAAGAAACAAAACCTCTTTATGCCTATGCAGCACCACTGTGCTCTGCATCATTATTGGGTGTTTGCCGCAAGGTGGTCAATAATATTTATAACTACAGATTCTGGCTGTTCCAGTGGTTCCTCAAGTTCTGGTGGAAAATGTACTTCGTCAGCTATATAATGAGGATGGAGCGATATTAGTTGCTTCTTGGTGAATATTAACTTTGTCACCAAAGTGTCTGTCCCTGTAGCACTGTCAGCCATTTTGGAAGCATGCCAAGATTTCCACAACTTTCAATGGAGCCCATTTAAAAAACCTTTATAGTCCAAAGTACAAATAATATGATTTAGCCTGATACAAGTACAGTAATAGGAACCAGGAAGTTTGTGGTGGAGCGTGTTTGGTGTGATTAGCCTTAATCTGGAGGAACAGTTTTGGTCAAGAAGAAAATAAGGTGATGTAGACTCAGTTTTTACCCTAAACTTTGATGCAATGGAAATCGTGTTCTTTTTTTTTTCTGTCGTGAACACACTTTTGGAGAAATTTGGTAACGTGTCTTCCTCCCTGTTCATAATCCATGAGTGTCATATCCCACCTGGAGGTCATGGGGTCAGAGAGAAGAGTGGTTTGCAGTCGGGGGGGGGGAAGAGTCCTGGGTTTGACTCTGTCTCTCTCCGCTGCCCCCCCACTCCACACCCCCCCCCCCCCCCCAGGTGGCCTTCACTGTGCTGTTTGACCTGGAGGCCCTCCTGAAGATCTGGTGCCTGGGCTTCACTGGCTACATCAGCTCCTCTCTGCACAAGTTTGAGTCTCTGCTGGTGGTGGGGACCACCTTGCACATCTACCCCGACCTCTACCACTCCCAGTTCACCTACTTCCAGGTACGACTCCTCTCTCTCTCTCTCTCTCTCTCTCTCTCTCTCTCTCTCCATCTACCCGACCTCTACCACTCCCAGTTCACCTACTTCCAGGTACGACCCTCTCTCTCTCTCTCTCGCCTCTTTTAATGTCTGTGCTGTGGAACCCGTGGAACCCATGTAAACTCACACCATGGCAGTGTGGGGGCCCCATGTTCTGTGTTCTGGGTTTTGTCTAAAGCCAAAAATGCAAGGAGCACTTCTGGAATTCTCCTGTCCCGCTGGGTTCTTCAGATGACGAGGTCTTAATAATGAAGAATATACTCCTATTCAGCATGATATCTTTTAATGAAGAGAGGTTCGCTGGTGAATCTTTAGTGATGCTTGGTACAGCGGTCTGTTTGTGTTGTTTCCTACACTTAAAATGAATTCTTAACTTGCCTCTTTGCAGTTTGTCTAGACAGACTTGCTTTGACGCAATGAAAAGTTTTGTGTGAGGATACCAATATTGATTCACAGCTTGAGAGAAATCTTGTGTTGTTAGAAACAGATATTGCTTGTTCATTTTGTTTGTTTCTTTGGCCATGTTCATTTTCTTTTTGAATGTTCAGATGTCTGTTATTTTCTTTTCCAAACAAACACTTTTCACACATTTTGTGAACGTTCAAGAGAAAGGGGGAAAATGGAGAGTTCAAAGATGATAAAAAGCAGCCACAGATCTTTTGTTAACCTCTAACTGTTATAACGTATGTTTTCTTCTTCTTCTTTGTTGTTGGTGGATTGTCTGTAATCTCCAATACTGAACTGCCGGTGTTTAAGAGAAACAAATTGTGTTTTGTCTGCGTTCGCCTGCAGGTGCTGGCTGGTTACTTTTACATTTTTCTGCGGTCATTTCACATCAAAAAAAGGACCTGCACCATTGGCCTAGTCATTTCTTTAAATGTCAAATTCAGTTTGGTCCCTCCGAGCCTCTGAAAGGAATTAGCATGAAAAAAACGGCACCTGTTTTGTAGCATGTGTTGCTAATCACGTGGGCATCATGGGTAATGGGAAACTGCGCTGGTTGCCATGGTGCCAATAGGAGCCAATCGGTGAGTGAGAAAGGAATCACCTGTTGTTCTCACCCACCGTTTTTTATGAGATGTCTTGACAGGAAGTACTGCGGTCCGTCTCCCTACGGTTGAGCGAATCGCTGTGCATCGGAAGAGCGTCACCATCATGGAAGATATCTGTTCACTTAATTTTGCCACAGGGTTTTTTTTCCACCAGCATCTTTGAGAATTATAAATATTAATTCATCCATTAATACATTTGTGGAATCACAAAAACAGCGTGGCAGAAATGGTTTATTCTCTGTGTTCTTTATGTGATGGATGAATATGTTCAGCGCTGTAGGTGAGGGAGACAGAGAGAGAGAGAGAGAGAGAGAGAGAGAATCAGCCGCGTTGAGGTGATGGAAATGCAAGGTGCTCGACAGGCAATCAGGGTAACATAAGGCGAAGAAAGGAACAGGAAATCTTAAAATAAAAATGAAAAAAAAATCATGAGTGTATTCGGTTAAATAAATGTGGAGCCTGTCAGATGTGGAACAGAGAGAACAGTGCCTCCATACCTGCACTTAAATCTCCGCACACAAAAGCCCTTCCTGTCCTCGGGCGCTCTGAGAAGCGTTTAGCCGGGATGACGTTAGACGGACTGACAGACAGGGGGCGCTGTGACACGGAAACACGGAGGAGAGCACTCCACACAGCGTTACCACGCCGATGCAACAACAAAAAAATGAAGGGTTATTTATCACCGTGAACGCAGGGGCTGTGAGCAGCAGGATGATAGGGGCGATATAGCTCAGGAGGTAAGAGCGATTGTCTGGCAGTCGGAGGGTTGCCGGTTTAAACCCCGCTCTGGGCATGTCGAAGTGTCCTTGAGCAAGACACCTAACCCCGAACTGCTCTGGCGAATGAGAGGCATCACTTGTAAAGCGCTTTGGATAAAAGCGCTATATAAATGCAGCCCATTTACCATTTAATGTCACAATAAACCGAATCGTGAGGCGCAGGCGTGATAAAGGAAGCGGGGGTAACCTCGCGAGCGCGTCCGCTGCGGTGATGCCGCTCGTTTGTTTTTGCCCTCACAGAAAGGGGGGGCGGTAGTTTCGCTGAGGTTGGCGCGTGCGGTTTGTTAGCTCCGACAGACGGCCCGTGTACCGCACGCCCGTTCTGTCTGATGCGTGTTTCTGACGGATTGCGTCTGTCTCTCCCATCCCATCCCATCCCATCACGGTCTCATGGTCATTTTATTCGTGTGCTGGAAGCTCTGCGCCTCGTAGATACGCTGTAGAGCTGTGCCGTCTTGCAGGTTCTGTTCGGATTGCACGACGGGGCAAACGTACTGTACACCTGACTTTGGAGGTCGCCGTGAATGTGCTGTCGTCTGGTGTGTGTTGGTGGTTGACAGGATAAGGTGTTTCCCTAACAGGCTTAACTAGTAAATGGTAATGGTAAATGGACTGCATTTATATAGCGCTTTTATCCAAAGCGCTTTACAATTGATGCCTCTCATTCGCCAGAGCAGTTAGGGATTAGGTGTCTTGCTCAAGGACAGGGCAGGGTTTGAACCGGCAACCCTCCAACTGCCAGACAATCGGTCTTACCTCCTGAGCTATGTCGCCCCCGACACTAGTTTACTGTCGATTCTAGGTTTTCGCGTTTGTAGTTTCTGAGTGTTTACCTGGGTTCACGGCGTCTCTGAACCCCGGTTTATACACTTGTCTTCTCATTGTTAGTCTCTCTGGATTAGAGCGTCTGCCAGACACCAGTGGTGTGCGGTAACGTTTGTGTACTGCATGTACGATTAGTAGTGTGAGGCGGTTGTAGCTTCTGCTTCTGAATCCTGTTTTCATGTCCTAGGCTGGAGAGGCGGGAGGCGGGACCCCGTAACTACTCGATTCACTGCAGATTCAGTTATTTTTGTGTAGCACCTTTACTGAGCGCGCAGAGACACTTTACAGAGTAAACAGACAGAACTCAGGGCCGAAACCAAGGCCTAAACGCCCGAAAAGCTGGTACCTGATTTATAAAGTCCCCACTGGAAAGAAAAACACTCCACTGCTGGTGAGAATAAACTCCCCCAATATAAGGACATTTCGGGAGGGAACCAGCTGTAGAGAGGGAGCCCATCCTCCACTGGCCAGCCTGGTGTGAAATCTGTATACAATGTGTGAAAACACTAGTGGGTTAAATGTGTGTGTGATAATAAGTTAAATGAATAATGGTCAACTATCGATCTTTTTTTTAAGTGTACAGAAATTGTGAAGGGTAGTTATGGCAACATTAAAAAATAAAATAAAACCAGAGACGAGAACATACCCATTTTTTATTTCTCCCTATAAACTATGTATGGTTGATTCTTGAATGATGGCTGTTTAAATTTTTTTTTTTAAGGATTTTTTTTTTTTTTTTAATGGATATTTAGATGTCAGTTTCATTTTCCCCTCTCCTATGAAGTGCATATAGTTTTGTTTTTGCCTGCCACACAGAGCTGTGGCATTGATTTGAATAATTCCCCCCCCCCCCACACCCCACCCCCCACCAGTTCTATATTGGTCAGGCAGGGTTACATCTGAGACTTAATTCACACGCAGCCTTTTTATATGTTCATTAAGCACATTCAGTTCTTGCTTACAAGATGGCGGGGGCAAAACTTCAATCAGGGCCTGTTTGTGAAAACCCGGGGGTCCTTTAAAGGCAATCAGCTTTGATTGAAGCCTTAATGATAGAGGCCCGTCCACCTGCCTGTTTAGAAATAACACCTGGGCACTGAGTGATGTGGGGAGCGGGGGTGCAAGGGGACCGGCAGAAAGAACAGGACGACCAGAAAAAATCCCAGTTCATCTCTGGCTGAGGATTCAAAGTACATGTTTGATGTGGTGGCGTCAGTGAGGACCATTTGTTACCCCTTTGCCTCGCTAATTATCCCTCGTGCTTTCAGTTTTGTTTGAAAACGAAGTCCTTGTGTTGTTATCCTCCCGGGTAAACAGATCCACCTCCCCGTAAATCAGAGCTGTGTGTGACTGTGTGCCTCAAGACTCCTAATTCCCCCCCCCCCCCCCCAAATGTCAACTTCCAGCTCCCCTGCACTCTGTTCTGGAAAGTTCTCTTGGTTGTCATTTTTCCTGCAGCTTTTACTTTTCAGAGCCGCTGAGAGCCGCTGAGAGCTGCTGTTGTTCAGCAGAAACATCAAAAAAAAATTGCCGAAATAACGGGTTCTTTATTTCGCTTTCGATTTTCCGGCCCGTTCATCGACGGAGCGCAGATTACGGAGCAATCTGCGCCGATCGGCGCCCGGTCGAGTTCGGCTGCGAACAGGGACCTTCGGCGAGAGCTGTCACTCGGCAGAAACGGATGGCTTTCTTCCTTTTGTCGAGCCGGCCCAGAGTTCATTGTAAATAACAAAAGAGCCGGTCTCTTCCTCAAACGTCCGGGGCCTCTTCAGCGCGCCGCGCGCCTCTTCCCCCGCTTGCTCGAGCGATGTGTTGACAAATTGGCTTTCTGGGTTCTTTAATCTCCGAGAAAAGTTTTGGGCCTGTGTGGTCCAGCTTTGATAAACTAAAAAAACATTCGGAGGAAACTCGGTGGCTCAGAGCGGTCTGTAGTCCGGCCCCCTTTACCCCGGCGTCCAGCGCTGATCCCTTCTGGTCCCGTTCCAAATCCCGTCTGGACTGCTGATCGTCAGATTCTCCCTGATCCGTACTCCCTGTCCCTCCCCAGAGCTCCGCTCCCAAAACAGCCATCTTTTCATCTCTTTTTAAACTGCGCGGATCTCTCCGAGCTCCCCCCGTCTAATGGCGGTACGACCAATCGCTCTCCTCCAATCACGCTCCTCCAATCGCGCTCCTCCAATCGCTCTCCTCCAATCACGCTCCTCCAATCGCGCTCCTCCAATCGCTCTCCTCCAATCGCGCTCCTCCAATCGCGCTCCTCCAATCGCTCTCCTCCAATCGCGCTCCTCCAATCGCGCTCCTCCAATCGCGCTCCTCCAATTGCTCTCCTCCAATCACGCTCCTCCAATCGCGCTCCTCCAATCGCGCTCCTCCAATCGCTCTCCTCCAATCGCTCTCCTCCAATCGCGCTCCTCCAATCGCGCTCCTCCAATCGCTCTCCTCCAATCACGCTCCTCCAATCGCGCTCCTCCAATCGCGCTCCTCCAATCGCGCTCCTTCAATCGCTCTCCTCCAATCGCGCTCCTCCAATCGCTCTCCTCCAATCGCGCTCCTCCAATCGCGCTCCTCCAATCGCGCTCCTCCAATCGCGCTCCTTCAATCGCTCTCCTCCAATCGCGCTCCTTCAATCGCTCTCCTCCAATCGCTCTCCTCCAATCGCGCTCCTCCAATCGCGCTCCTCCAATCGCTCTCCTCCGATCACGCTCCTCCAGTCGCGCTCCTCCAATCACGCTCCTCCAATCATGCTGCTCCAATCGCTCTCCTCCAATCGCACTCCTCCAATCACGCTCCTCCAATCGCTCTCCTCCAATCATGCTGCTCCAATCGCTCTCCTCCAATCGCGCTCCTCCAATCACGCTCCTCCAATCATGCTGCTCCAATCGCTCTCCTCCAATCGCGCTCCTCCAATCGCTCTCCTCCAATCGCGCTCCTCCAATCGCGCTCCTCCAATCGCTCTCCTCCAATCGCTCTCCTCCAATCGCGCTCCTCCAATCGCGCTCCTCCAGTCGCGCTCCTCCAGTCGCGCTCCTCCAATCACGCTCCTCCAATCATGCTCCTCCATTCGCGCTCCTCCAATCGCAGTCCTCCAATCACGCTCTCCGCGAGCGGGAGCGGCTAAGCGGCGGTCACTTCCTGTTCCTTCTCAACGGCCGTAAGGGTTGAGCAGGGCCGGTCTTGTTTTCCTTTGAAGCGGCTGCTTTAGCTGTCTCTGCCGGCTCGCGGGGCGAGGCGTTAATGTGTGGCCAGCTTTTCCCTGCTGAAGGTCAGACGCAGCCTACTGCCGTCCAGTTTGGTTAAAAAATGGCGCGTTCGAGACGCCTGTCAGGAACGCGGACGATGCTCGGTCGTAATATGTGCGCTTCTCGAATCTCAACGACGTGTCTGGAATGTCTAATGGAGCACCCCCCCCCCCCACCCTCCAGCCCCCAAATATACCCCCGCACCCCCCCGCCCGGCCCACAATTAGCAGACAGACCCCGTCTGAGGAGCGAAGCTGGAGATCGATGGGCGAGACGTGGAGCCAAACACAGAGGCGTGCGGCAGACTAAGTGCGTTTAGGAGAGCGGTGATGGAGATGGAGATGGACAGGGCCCGGAGGAGAGAGCCTTTCTGCCCTGACAGCCCGCTGCTGTCCTGGTTTAACACCTGCCTCGGCTTCTGAGAGAGGCAGACACTGTGCAAACATGGGAGCTGGGCTTCTGAGCATCTTTAGAGAACCTTAACCAACGATGATCCTGGAACTGTTCTGAATTTCCATGGTGAAATACAGAAATGTGAATGTGTGTGTGGGTGGTGGCAATGGAAGAATCGTAGGAGGGACACTGTGTGTGTGTGTGTGTGTGTGTTGCGTTAAGCAGGGGTGTCCAAACTTATGGAAAAGGGCTGGTGTGGGTGCAGGTTTTTGTTGTAACCCACCACTGCTACACCTTTTTCTAATAATGGTAACCATGGTCTTAAGTGAGTCTTATTCCTAGGCTAGAAGAAAAATCCTGCACCCATGCTGGCGCTTTTTGGATAAGATTGGACAGCCCTGGCGTTATACTTTTAAGTTTGAGCACGCGTTTTGGCGCAGTGGCACGCCCTGCCAGGCTAGAACTGAACCCTGACCAGCCCCGGTTGGCAGTGCCCTCTTAGACGTGCCCGACGTGCTTTAGCGTGGCTGAGGAGAGCTGGGTTTCTGTCAGCAGGGTCTTCCCCTCACGTGCGCCTTTCTGGTTTGCCTGGGATCAGTGGAATCGCTGCTCGAGAACCGGTGGACTGGAGCTCGATGTGAAAATCGAAACTCATTCTCCGCCTTCGATGACGACCCTGACCAAGACGCATTGCCAGTCCCGGGAAACTCTTTGTCACCCCGGTGCGATCCGGACCGTGTGCAAATGGCAACGGGATATACAGCACCGCTGTTTCAGAGGAGCGGAGATCGATGTTTTCCTTCGGACGGCGGCGAAATGGATCGCTTCTCATACGACGCGCTTTTATTTTATTCGGAGTCACGCCGCTGGACGAGGAGGAGTTTTATATCTCTCAATAAGGGTCTTTTTTTTTCCGATTGTTTATCTCCGGTGTGTTTATGGCAGTGCCACGGCTTCAGTGCCCGCTGTGCCATCCTGTTCCCTGCGGCACGGTGCCCCCCCCGCCCCCCCGCTTCTCCTGCCCGCCACGGGCTGGGTGCGCACAAGCGTAGATCCCCAATGGCAAAGTTAAATACACTATAACATATTTACGACTTCTAACAAATTAGATTCTTCAGCATGTGAATTAAAATGGGAATGCTGAATTGCATTGCAGGATGCGGCGGTCGATAACATGGTCTGTCGCAGTCTTGTTAATCTAATAAACTACCAGCATTTTGTAAAATTGCAGAATACGGTCTAATAAAACAGACCAGTGATGTGCTATGTTTCACAATTCTAGGTGCTACCTGATCTTACAGCCAGTTCTGGTGATACCGTATTTTAAATAGGCATAAACAATACAATAAATATGACACTCTTTACACTGGTAAGAATAGCTGTGTGTTGGAAACACTGCCCCATATGTTGGTATAGGTAGGTGGATTGCTAGTTGGAATAAGGGCAGATTCTGTGCAGCTTTTCTATTGACATATGGTTAATAAACTAAATTGGAACATGCGCATCCAATATACTGTAGGTACAGGAGCTGGGCAGAATTTAAATCAACAGGAATGAACATGAGTCCACACACTGTAGCTAATGAGAACTGGTTTCATTTTAATAATCATCCTGAGGGGGACCTCTGTGATGCCTCTATGCAAGACATCTTCTGAGCATGTGCAGATGTGACCTTTTCGTGTAAATTGCAAAATCAGTGTTGTCTACTCCTGCTCCTGAAGAGTTGTTGATTACAGATGTATAAAGGTGACTCCAGCTGCTTCGGGCAAGTATGACCTGAGTTGGAACAAAAGTGTAAAAAAAAAAAAATGTGAAACTCGGCTGAGGAGGTTCTGCTGGAAGGACAGGAAGTGAGCAGCTTTTTCTCATCAGTCTTCTTCCTGTCGGCAGGTGTTGCGGGTGGTGCGCCTGATAAAGATCTCCCCGGCCCTGGAGGACTTTGTGTATAAGATCTTCGGGCCCGGGAAGAAGCTGGGCAGCCTGGTGGTGTTCACGGCCAGCCTGCTCATCGTCATGTCCGCCATCAGCCTCCAGATGTTCTGCTTCGTGGAGGAGCTGGACCGCTTCACCACGTTCCCCCGGGTAAGGCCTCCTCGCGCGTTCTTCCTCATGTCCCCTTCTGTTGTGTGTGTTATATAAGTGGTTGACAAAGTGGGGGGATGGGGGGGGGGGTGCGCCCCCTAGGGGTGGTGCAGAGAGACAACAGGGAGGCAGACTGCGGGTCGAAGGGGAAAAAAAAAGTCAGTTAGAAACCAAAAACAAAATGGCTTCCTAATGGAAAAATTGTTCTCAGGCTTAAAAGAATTTCCCATTATCAAAGGCGGCCCTGACCGGGGAAAAAAAAAAGTATGTGAAACCCTGATGTAATATAGTGATGTTCTCTATTTTATTCTGGAACTTTCATGCTCATCCCCTGTTGATTCACGTCCATTGTTAGGCGAGGTAGGCCGGTGAGGTGCTGCGGCAGCATTTTGCAGCGACACGGCAGGGGAATAGAGAAGATGTAGCACCGCTACGTTCGCCTGTTAGCGGCCCCGGTGTGATTAAACCCGTAAGACTGCGGGTAATGTCGGCGTGCCGACCTGCAGAACCGCACAGTAAGGCCTTGAGCGGTGATGATGACACCTGAAAGTGCAGCCCAGGAGCACTCACGACACGGCGGTTTCTCCGCCCGCCGACGTTCGGCTCGCCGCTGAGCTCTTCGAACCCGAGCGCTCCCTCGTTAGCCCAAATCTCGCTACGCCCGTTTCTCCGCGGGACCCGTTGATCCCGCCGCTGTGGGGACCCTGAAGGGGGCGCTGCAGACCGGAGCTGTGCGTGTGGCGGCCCACGCTCCCCCGGTGCGGCCCTCCGAGCCCCTGGAGATAACGATGTTTACCCGCTTCCCTGGCGAACAGCTCGCGGCTCAGCGCCGCCGCAGGAAGTGAGACCAACGCTCGCCCACGCCGAACCTTCGTTCGGCTCCGAGGAAACCCTGAAAAAAGCCCCCAAAAAAAAATCCTGAAAACGGAATTAAGTCCAGGGACAGTTTTTTTTTTTTTTTTTTGATGGGACGGGATGATGCATTTTATCCGCAATCTGCTGCGGCTGCATGCTTAATTTAGGAAATCACAGGTCTTGGGGGGGAAATGACAGGACTTTAAAAGCAAATAATAATTAAAAAGAGGTAGGAGTTGCCTTTGAACTTCAGCAAGTGACAGTTAATTAATTTTAGGGAATTATATAAGCTAATTACTGCTTATGAGGTTCTCCAGAATATTGAAGCAAATGGAGAATGCGGTGTGAAGTGTCAGTAATCAAGTGCACGCCATGTTTGGACCTCAGGTTTATTTAGACAGCGCTGACTGATGCTGCTCTTTGTTCCAGTGACATCACAACGCACGATTAGGTCCTGGCGAATGTGCCGCTATTTAGTGCAGCGGTTTAAAATAACGTAACATAACAATGAGAACAGGCCATTCATCCCAAAAACCCTCGCCATTTTCCTGACTAAATTAGTGCTCTGATTACCTACAGGCTAGATAGTATCTGACACCGTATCAAGCCTAGTCTTGAAAATCCCCAGAGTTTCTGCCTCTGCTATGTGACCTGGCAGGCTGTTCCGCACTGGAGTAAAGCTGAGGCTGTATGCTGCTGGAAGGTGACTCAGCACACAGGACCGAGGGATGTTTCCTGAGAGAACACATCCCCTGTCCCACCTGGCTGCTGTACCTGTGCGTGTGAAGAGAAGCCGGCTCTGGAGGACGGGTGGATGTGTCTGAGCTCCTCTTAAGCCGGGAGTACACCAGGCCGACGGGCGCTCCGGAGTCAGCCAACAACAGGGGGTTTTTTTGGGGTGTGTGGGGGGGGGGGTCTCACTGGCACTAATGAGGAGCCATCTGTCCCTAACCTTCTGAGGAAGTGGTCGCACTGCACCGACGGTCTCTGAGTGTTTGCGTTCTTTGCTGGAGGCGTGCAGTCGACACAGAAAGATAACACACGGCGAGAGAACGGTGAAGAAGACGTCCGAGTCGGATTCCGAGCGCAATCTGCAATCAGCCCTGGCCTTATCAAGCGCAGCCCTGTTTGTGACGGAGAGTAAAACAGAAGAGGAGAAGGCGTGGGAGGCGTTCTGTGTGGGCGAAGCCGCAGGGTGCTATCAGGAGACTGTGTGACACACTGGGGGCGGGGGGGGTGGGGGGGGGGGGGGGCAGAGGAGGGGGGGACAGATTGCAGATTTCAAGAGTTTCCCCCGGTTGTTTTATCAGCCTGTTCCGCATGTTAGAAGAGTCGGTGCACACACACACACACACACGCACACACACACCGGCAGGCTGTACCCTGATGCCGTACCCCACTGTTGTCTGCCGGTTGTCACCTTGCTGTGTTCCCGGGTTTACCTGCAGTCCCCCCCCCCCCCCCCCATAAGGTGCCACTTCCTGGAAGGGGACGGTGTGTTTTACACGATGCTAAAAGCCCAATTTCAATTAGAGCACCCACCCCCCCATCAACCCCACAGAAATGGCATTCAGCAAGAGCGCCCCCTTGCTGTGTGTCAGGTGTAGCACAGCAGACAGGGTTCCTCTTCTGCCGCACCCCTGCTGTGCAGAAGCGCTCGTTCCAGCCAAACTGTGTCAGGGAGGTACGCCTGTTCCTCTCTGCACTGTCACTGCTTCCTCCCAAAAAACAAAAAAACAAAAAACAAAATCAACACCTGTTCCACACCTGGAGCAGGCATCGTGCTGGGGAGCCCACGCTCAGATAATGGTGTGATACAGGGGTTACCTGTGTGAACGCACACCTGTGACGTGTGGAGTTCAGAGCTAATTCTGGCTTTGGACTGAATGTACAACTCAAGCCAAAAGGTCTGCACGCTTTTTGTGAAAACGATATCTACATTTTAAATAATATCGAACAGCTGACGGTAGTGTATACAGCATATACAAAGGAATATAACATGATTTCTACAGCAGAATAACCCTATGGTAGAATTGGCATAGGAAGTGATCATGCTTTGGGAGAGAAATGCATTTACTAATTAGTGCTTGTAGCTGACAAGATATTCCAGTGGTTACACCACTTCAATAAGCACACCTCTTGCAAAAACCCGGCTGTTTAGTATTCAGATTTATTCACAAGATAACCTGCTCACTAAAGAAACGCAGCGTTAAATGGAATAAGTGACAGTCCTTCACTGTAATACTGTCGAAACACAAAGAAAGATTCCATTAGTATTGCCTTTTAAATAAACCACAATCGTAACAACAGCCTGTTATTACCTGCATTGCATTCTGGACATTCAAACCCCATCAAAAAGGCTTTTAAACTAATGGTACGCTAAATTTAAGCTTTTAAACTAATGGTACACTGAATTTAAGCTTTTAAACTAATGGTACACTGAATGTAAGCTTACTCAAGGTATAAGAGACAGTCTCTACCTGCCCATCAGAGACCGTATGTGAAAATTTCACTCTTGTGTGCTGACAGAATTTTCTGGAATGAATACGTTTGAGCTGTTTTTTTAAATGGT
Organism: Anguilla japonica; assembly: GCA_025169545.1. Taxonomy (NCBI): domain Eukaryota; kingdom Metazoa; phylum Chordata; class Actinopteri; order Anguilliformes; family Anguillidae; genus Anguilla; species Anguilla japonica. The sequence continues at coordinate 36,124,719 of CM045897.1, forward strand.
CAAAAACACAAATTTCCTATGAATAGCATTAACTTCAGTGAGTGTGCTTTTAAAACAAAAATGGAATCATAATCCTCTTCAGCTACACCCCTAAAAAGTTACGCATTTAAAGAATCAATTTTTCAAAGATTTACTGGTGGTCTCTGCTGAAAGATCAACAGAACAGATTTAGTGGTACCATAAAAAGCCTTGCTTTTATAGAAGCAAGATATATTGCTTTACTCTGAGGTAACACCCATTTATTCTGTTGCAAGAACATTGTAGAGTGTGCAAACTGTCGTCTTCCTCACGCACACACACACACACACACACACACACACGTATGCACGCACACACTTAGGCACAAACAGAAAAACATACACACGTATACCTACACTCGTTCTCTCCCTCTCAGACACACACATACACACACACATGCAGTGTATTATGAAATAACACATGAGAAACGACGGGGTAAATATTGCTTGTGCTTGCAGAAAATGGCGTTGTCCTACATTGTGACACACATACATTCTGCTTCAGCACTTTTATTGTTTTCCAAACATCCTCCCTCGCTCTGGGGAAATGATACGGGCCCTCGCTCATTCGGCATGACTGTTCCGGGTGGAATTATAACTGCCAGATACATACAGCAGCCTTTCAGAGGCACAGCCGATTATCCCGTGCAGGCTATGAACCCGCAGCTCCAGTCAGCGCTCTGACGCCCCCGCAGTGCGCCGCAAGGCCAGGCCCCGGGAGTGGTGCATTGTGGGCTGCTGGGGCTGCATTTTGGCCTCCAGTCTCGTACATCACGGTTATCCGCTGTTCCGTGAGATGATGTATGTTCTCTTAGCGCTGCTCTGCTTCTGCTCCGCAGGCCTTCATGTCCATGTTCCAGATCCTCACGCAAGAGGGCTGGGTGGACGTCATGGACCAGACCCTGGTGGCGGTCGGGCACATGTGGGCCCCCGTGGTGGCCATCTACTTCATCCTCTACCACCTGTTTGCCACCCTGGTAAGTACTGACCCTTTCCCCACCACCTACGTGTCGAAACAGTCAGCCTAAGGGAATCGGTTTAGTTTTATGAGCAATTGTTTGCAGGTGTTCTTTTACTTTGTTAGAATTGGTGATTCAAGATTTTTTTTTTTTTTTTTTGTAATTATGACTCAATTATAACAGTATAAATCCCAAATTAACATGATACAAATTGAATCCTTTGCAATAGTGTATATTTTCAGCTTGAAAAACATATACCGTATGAAGGAAAATATAATTGAACAACATTAAATGTATAGAGCTCAATTATAATTTGTGTTTATGTGCTAAAAAGAAGCTGCTCTCCATAGCGAAGTTCAGTTGTATAAAGATATTGGCATCTACAAATAATTGTAACAGTTATCAAGTAATTGAATTGCTATCACAATTAAATTACCTTTCATTTACATGGATTTTTGACTTTGATAAGAAGTGTGTGAATATCCTCAGGTAGTCCAGGAATCGTGTCTGGTGAGGACATGAATGAATAGGCATGATTTCATATTTCCTTTTATAAAAGTCGAAAGCCAATGTTCCATGATTAAGACTAGAAGACATTCTGTATAGACCAATGCAGCAGTAACCGATTTTGAGAGCTGTTGACGTCACAGCCCTCATTCTGACAAATCGAACAAGCCCCGTCTCAGTAATCCTCATTAAGCGTTAATTATGTGGAACTGAGTGGCTGACAGTTAAACTGCTCCAGGGCTGAAATTTTTTTGAACTAACTTTCCAACGGCTTTCAAAATCAAATAAAACCACGCATGAAATGGGAAGGAGGCTCGCTCAACTTTGAATAGCCTACACTTCCCGACCGTTAATAATAATAATAATATGCGGAACATTTGCGGCGGAGCGAATTCAGAGCCGTCGGGTTGTTTAAGCTTGGCGTTGTTTCCGCGGATCACGTCCTGGTTGATGATACTAATCGTATTACGGCGCTCTTTATCTTCTGATATTGACGGTTTGAACTGCGGAGAGCACCGAGCTTGCCCCTCTCTGCCTTTGGTGTGCGTTAGCGCTGCGGTTGAGTTCACGCCTGCGCGGTGACAGATTGTTTGTGATCTGCTAATGACCGCGCCAGATGTGCCGCCTGCTCGTTACTGAACATTATTAATGCGCCGCGCGCGGAACGAGCTCGGGGAAATGCGTCTCCACGCAGCCCCGATACCGGGCAGGAACTTTCTGGAAGCCCGGCACAAAATTGCACCAATAACCCCGAATCGCATCATCATTAGAGTTTTTATTTATTTATTTATTTATTTATTTATTTATTTATTTATTTATTTATTTATTTTTTATAACATGTATTAGTTGGTCCTCCTCTTTTCACATCTAATGAAAGTACATTTGTAACTGTCATGCGCCAGAAGAAAGTCTTCAAAAGAAGAACTGAATTTGATCTTGGCAGTACTTTTTTCTATTTATTTCACAAAGTATAACTCCTCCTTTAGATCTTGACCTTCTTTATACTGAGTGACAGAAGTTTCTTCTTTGCAGAAAGCACTGCATTAATACATTGGCTCTTCATCTCCATCACATCAGAAGTTTTCTATTCATGGTGCTTGTGGGATTGGGCTGCCGCTCTGCAGTTATCTGTGACACACAATGGCACTTTGAAACCTTGCTGGAGAACCTATGGCCTGCAGAAACCTCAGAGCAAAAATGAATAATATGTTTTAAAATGAAAATATCGTTGAAAATATTTCCTTTGCAATTCTCACTTACTGAGCAGCAATTTTGTCTTTCAGATTTTGCTGAGTCTTTTCGTCGCTGTGATCCTAGACAACTTGGAGCTGGATGAAGACTTGAAAAAACTCAAGCAGGTATGTTGTGGGTGTTCCTTGATTCCCCTGAGTGGTCACACATCTCTTTGTAAGGCGTCTTATCGGGTGGCCTTTAAGATTAAGAATGAAGATGACTTTGCTCATTTTATTTTAATTCCGGTACAGCAGTGGTGCAGTAGCTCATGCATATGCTATGTGCTGCTGCTCGTGACCAGTGTCTTCATGACTAGTATGAAAGGTTTTTGTTTAATCCAAATAGCAACAGGAATGAAATTAGCTGCTTTATGTCCTGTCAGGAATTGGTAAAGGGCTTTCTAGGGTTCTAAGAAAAAGAGGCCAGGGGTAATCGACTTGCATAATTTGAGTGTCATTCTTCATTTTTAAAATTTGATTTATTTTCCTAACGCTTATCAACTTGTTCCACGGAAGCAAAGAGCAAGTGAAGCGTGTACCCAGACAGACACAGTTTACAGAATGTCATCAAAAATAATCACCGGTTGGATTGTTCGCCGAAATATAGAGGTGTTGCTGTAATATTACGCTGAGCTCCTGTGAATTCAGATCAATGTAACCTTTTTAATCAGAGCGTATTGTTTTTCTCTCAGTCTGGTGCATGGTCTTTGTTATAAACACAAGGGGGTACAGGATTGTAAAAATGTGAGCTCACGGTCTTCTCAGTGGCCAGTGCAAACTGTGGCGGATGCCTTTTGTCTTTGTTTGTTCTGTCTCTCTCGCTTGATTTATATTGCAGTGAACATGGGTATTATTCACCTGTACTGTAACTTGGCCACAGAACTATGACTCTCCCAAGTGGTTAGTGTGAGAGAACAGGACTAGCAGTATGTTCAGATGCATGGCTTCTGGGTCCAATTTTTTTCTTTTTCTTTTACCCAAATTTTTTTGGATAAAGATGGAGGTTTCCTTCAGTCAGGCCTTCCATACCGCATCAAGATCACCTTCTTGTGGGGTGGGGGGGGAGCAGACCGGATCTTTTCCGCTCTTAACTTCTCAATCGACCGGTCGTGCCCGTGCTCGATGTTTCCGGATGGCGAGTCATTTCTTTCCGACACAGCTGACTGATCTGGCGCTCTCTCTGTAAAATTGCCTATTTTACAGGTACCTGGAACACAGGTGGGAACCTGCCATAAATAGAAGGGGTGTGTGATTGCTTTCCAGGAATAGATAGGGCAGTGCCGCCGTTCGGCGAAGTGCCAATCGAAGGGCTGACCTTCGTCCCAAAGTGATTTGTGTTTACTGAAGTGGAATAAAGAATCCTCGAGATGAGTTTGTCTTTCAGCGTGTTTGTCTCGGAGAGAGACCGGGCACCTTGGGGTACCCTTGGCGGTGTTCTGTGTGATTCCCTGTCTGTCTGTCTGTCTGTGTGTCTGCCTGTCTGCCTGTCTGTCTCTCTGTCTGTCTGTCTGTCTGTCTGCCTGCCTGCCTGTCTGTCTGTCTGTCTGTCTGTCTGTCTGTCTGTCTGCCTGTCTGCCTGTCTGCCTGTCTGTCTCTCTGTCTGTCTGTCTGTCTGTCTGCCTGCCTGCCTGCCTGTCTGTCTGTCTATCTGTCTGCCTGTCTGTCTCTCTGTCTGTCTGTCTGTCTGTCTGTCTGCCTGCCTGCATGTCTGTCTGTCTGTCTGTCTGCCTGTCTGCCATTTTGTTTGTGGGTGAACAGGGTAACTGGCAGATGAAGCCTGATGAAACCATGGCTCTGGAACACTGAATAGATGCTAGTTACAGGATGTTTAGGCAAAGGCGGGGTTTGCTGTAGAAGCTCGTGGGGGTCATCCTGGTTCGGGGGGGGGGGGGGGGGGGGGGGGGACACTTTGGGTTCCAGAGAGGGACTTCAATTTGTGACTATGATTGGGGGGGATTTGGAGGTGGGGCATGATCCCCTGCCATGCAGCTGATAGGGAGTGCCATACCCTGACCCCCCCCAAACCCCACCGACCCCCCCCCCCCCCCCCCCCCCCACCCCCATGCCCAAAACTTCTTCCCGTGTACTTAGGACTAATAGGGCAATTGTTGCAATTGCTGGTTTTATGTACCCTACTGAGAGTAGTTGTCATTTTAATGAGTGTTTTTTTTTTTTTTTAACTGGTTTTTATAGATAGTGTAACATTTTTAGTTTTTTCTATGAAATATAACTAGTTGTGTTGTGTTATCTTTCGCGTGACTGTTAACAATTTTTATGGCAGAAGTCACCAGATACTTTAATCCTGAGAGCATTTGACTGGTCATTCAAACATTCTTTATGTTCTTAATTTTTCATAAAAGCCCTCTTGGTGATTTATAAATATGCGGTAAGAGCTGAACATATGAGCCAGACATTAAAGTCACATAAACATTAAATGTATTTTTCTTCAATGCATTTGCAGTCAGTATGACATGGTACACTGATCACTGGGTAATGATGCTGTACGTTATACATCCTTTAGGTTTGAACAAACCTCCAGAGGTATCAATGATCAGCACATGCATTCACGATTTTCTAAATGAGCTTTTGATTGATTCATATTTTGTACGGTGGAGTATGTTAATACCCTTGATTGTGCAATCATATTTTCTCAGTCTGGTGAACACAAAGATAAAAATAATCACCATGCCACAGTTAATGTGAAATAATTACTCTCCAAATTAGTACTGATGAATAATAATAATCTAAAAAAGTTTTTGGGTAAAGCTTCAAACAGATTCTAAACACTCAAGTTTTTTAATGACATTTGTGGTGGTCAGGAAAGTCGAACACTTCTGTTTGACTGGTTGCATAGTGCATTGTAGAGTTTTTATTATTATACAGAACATTTATTTTAATGTTAAATTCTCTTTGTGGATGTTTGCTGGAGAATGAACAGAGATCAAAGTGAAAGTGAATTGATGGTAACCAGGCAACCACCCGGCAGCTTTATTTAAAATTGCGTACGGCAGACAGGCGTGTCCTGCCGGGAAAGACCCCCGGTGTGGTGTATTATTTCAGAACATGCGGACCAGATGTCCCGACAGAAGTGAGCTTAGAAGACTTGTGATCTTTCCAGCGGTGCTTGACCGTACGCAATTCCATGTCTTATCACGTGATGATGCGATGTGTCTGTGTTACGCAGCGCTCAGTGTGTTTCGAATGACCTGCACTATGGCCTGTGAGATTCTGTTCCTGAGAATTTAAAGCACACCAACCTAGGAAAACTGTTTTACCACACCCAGCTATTGTACAGAACATGCATATTTTGACCAAATATACTAATTATTTAGTTAGTTTGTCCTGGCCTACTGAACCAACTACTCAACAGGTTGGATTTAGTCCCTTTGCACTGTGGTGTTTTTCTCAGGTTTGAGTAAAGAATCTATGAAGTGTTTTTTTTTTTTTGTTCTTTTCATTTTGACCATTACATTGTGTTTAGTGAAATCTGAAATGAATATTAATCATGTGTGACAACTGAAACACTTGGAAGTTGAAGACAAATAACATTATTGTTAGACACGGACACTGGATTTATGGCAGTTCTGTCAGTTTAATATCCAGAGACATACAAAGCATAATATTAGTGTTTTGGCATAATATGTGAAGTATTTGGTATTTTAAACCTGGCTGTTTGATCACAGTTGTGGTGCGTGGATGAGTTCCACGGTCTGCTTCCAAATCCAGCCCTTAATGAACAGCATGGCTTCTGCATCAGAGCTGGATATTAATAAAACATAAACTCATACCTTACTTTGGCTTTGGTGTGGGTTTGGCCAACTTGGTCGGTTGCAGAGAATCATAAGTGCTTCAGTTACACATAGCTGAAGTGGAGAATATCTATCGTTTTACTTGCATAGTCTGGTAAACTCAAAATGTATTATAGTCTGCATTTCAGTCATGGCAATGGTAATAAATAACAACAAAAAATAATAGCAAAATATATCCATCATCTTGGATGAGCATGCAGGCAGGGTGGATTGCAGTGACGAGTCTGGTTCTTACGTGCGGTTTTCACCCCATTAGAAGTAAGCCGCAGTTCTGCCGCTCGTTTTGCATGAGCCGCGCGAGGCCCCCTCCCCGCGGAGAGGGAAACCCCCGCTGTGTGTCTGAGATTATTTATAGGGGAACGCCCCCGCTGCGAGCAGCCGGCGTGCGGCAGGTCCTCCTCCCGCGGTTTGATGGCTGTCCCTGACAGCACCCAGCACCCTGAGGAGGCTTATTTAAGGGGCTGTGAATGTGCCCATGGCAGCCCAAACAAGTATATCAGATGTGCAAAACTGACAGCTCCCTATGGCAGTTCGTGCTAGTATTAAGGAGGAAATAAATTCTGATTGGCCCTATGAAAACCAACCTCCCCCCCCCCACGCACCCCCCCACATACACACGCACACACACACATACACACGCACATGCACACGTGCACGCACAAAAGCACGCGCGCGCAAACACACACACGCACATGCACACACACACACACACACACACACACACACACACATACACACGCACACGCACACGTACAAAAGCACGCACAAAAGCGCGCGCGCGCAAACACACACAGGTAATGTATTCTTTTTCTCAGGAGTCCCGCAGAAGAGCTTGACACATCTTAATTTACCTCCACCTCGAATAAGTGCTAGTAGAATGAGTTCTACCTACAGTTGTGCAATGACTGCACAAATAGGGCCCTTTGAGTTGAAGGGAATATGTGCTCTGCTTGGGCAGCCCATTCTCTGTCACCTGCTTGATGCCCTCTGACAGCCTATTTAACCACCGGTGAAAGTGGCAATTTTTAGATCACCGTGAATCTCAGGTTTTTTTTTTTCCCCTTTGTCTTGTTCTCTATTTCGTCTGCGTATGAGAGCAAGTGTGTACAAATTCTGTCCAGACGATCGCAGACGAATGGAGTCTGGTTTGGTTCCATTCAAGCAGCTTTGAACAAGGACACTTTAATCCATGCGATCATTCTTTGGGTTGGAGACATTTTCTGCCACCAGTCAGAAGAAATTCTGGGTGTAGGCTGGTGGCAGCAGCAACAGATGGCCAACTTTTGGAATCATTTTATTGCCATTGCCAGACAAATAAATAATAACCTAATTGAAAAAAAAACCCTGTAGGCCATCTGTTTTAGGCTGTGAAATTTCTTCATGAAAAAACAACCGTGCCGTAAATCAAGTCCTGCCATGATTTAATTGCGAGTGCTAGTGGGTTGTCCGCATTGTGTGTGAGTGGGTTACAGGCCCATAAACTCATTGTAACACCAGCAGACAGCTCTGTTTTGTGGGGACCGCTCAGGCCCTCGCTGATGCCGTCCCTCGGGCTGGGGCTGACTGCCGTGTGGCGAGCTGCCAGGACCTCTGCTGTTCTGCGATTTACCCACAATGCATCTCTGCGTCTCCCGGAGGTGACGGCCAGAGAAGAGCCTGTCCACTTTGGGTGGAGACGGCTGTCTCCATGGGCCTCTCTGAGGGTTTGCCAAATCTGTAAATGTGTGAAGGAAGGAATGAATGTGTAGTGCCTTGTCAGTGTCCTTCCCATGTTTGTATTTATTATTTTCTGTCACAATATATTGTCTCCAACTCGTGTACACTTAAAAAAGAATGAACAATTACCTAAAACTAGTAAAACAGTGGATTTCTTTTTAGTTTTAACTGAACTTTCACAGAAATAAAGTTTCACAGAAAATATCCCTGAGTCTGCTTCCCACTTTTATTCGAGCCGCCTGGCAACCAAGCTAATGTTTACCTGGCTAGTTGTGATTACAGAATTTAAACAACACAAAATGTAGGGTTATATGTTAAATGATAATAAATACGTTTTGAAATATACTTTTTGTTGGCCACAGAGACTATATTTGTATAAGGAATGTTATTATTTTGCACGTGAGCACCAGTTAACATCCAAAAGACTGAGGCAGGAACGTGTGTGCGCATCCTCACATCAGAAATGTGAGATAATATTGACCAATGGGGAGAGCCGATAATGAGTGGGCTGGAGGCATGAAAAATTAGGCTGTGAAGAAGAAGATAAGAAACAGGAAGTAGCCGCAGGTTGGGAGCTTTTTTGCTGTGTGACTGAGCGAAGCTGTGTCAGAATGGCGTGCGTCTGTAGGTCAAAGGTCAGAGGTCAGAGAGGTTAATATGTGTCGTGAGTGACAGTCTGTGATCGGCGTTGTCATTTCTGTTTAAACCCCCGAGGAGCGCCAAACTCTCAGTGCCGTGGCAGCCAAGGGGCACACCCTGCCAATTTGTAACCTGGCAACCGGGCAGATGGCGTACGGGCAATCCCAGCGGCCCCCCGGAGTTTAATAATCGTGTTTTTTTTGAGACTCTCCTGGCGTGTGTGGTGTCATTTCGCACGTGCTGAGCTGCACTCTGACCTCCTCTGATTGGCCGCCGCTGACCTCGGAGGTCTCACGGTCGCCCCTGGGGCGTTAGCGTTAGCGTTAGCGTTTTAGCCCTCAGGGCCGGCTCGCTGAGGAGTCTCTTCTTACCGGCCAGATTTTCATATTTCCTGCCTGTTTTTTTTTATTTATTTTTTAAATTAGTTTCAATCAGGATTAATTGCCTAATTTGCTTGTAGGTATTGTGCCGTGTACTCGCCTGGCTACACCCTGGTTCAGCTTCTGCACTTATTTATTTTCATTCATTAAGCATGTTTATTGGGTGTCCCAATTCAGGAGGATTTAAGGCATTGTCATTTTTCCCCCATCATTTTCCAAAGTGAATTGTGGGCAGGATTCATAGAGACTGCTATTGCCAAACTGAAATAATGCTAAATATTGTATTAGTTATATCATATTCTATTAATGTGTCTTGATGGATCTTTTAATGAGTGTGCTTTGTTTCAACTCTCATAGAATCAGCTTTAAATAATAATAATCGTAATAATTTTATTTATATAGCACCTTTGATACTAAAATTCCAATTCAAAAAGCACTTCGCAGAATAAATTAACACAAGACGGTAGAAAAATGCAAACACAAATGAATAAAACATTTTTAAAAAGACATATATACTCAGCGGCATATTATAGAACAATTAACAGTGAGGAAATGTATAAACAAAGATAAAAGTACAATAATCTAAAAGGCATCGTAAAAGAAGTCTGCTTTCAGGTGGCTCTTTAAATGTGGCAGGCTAGGAGACTCTGATCTGGCTGGGCAGGGTATTCCATGGTGTAGGGGCATAGCAATAAAAGGAAGCTTTTTGCTCTTCTCTCTAATTTACCTTTGGAATGCATAGGAGACTTGTCTTCAGGAGATCTGACGGCGCATTTGAGCTGATAGCAGTTGAAAAGGTCAGATATTATGTAGTCTGGCGCTGGGCCGGTTGACGCTTTAAAAATCATTAAAAGAATATTTAAATAAAGTCTGAATCTCACAGGCAACCAGTGCAAAGGTCCAAATACAGGGAGTGATATGGTGCTCTCTTCTTGGTCTGAATAGTTTACTATAGCTGGCTGTAGCTGGTCAGTTTTGCTACTTTAAAAATGTTGCATCAATATTATAGTTTTGCCAAGTGTCTGGAATTTGTGTCCAGATGGGGCCACTTTATTAGCAGGGCATCAAAGGTCCCGTCTAAGAGGTTTTTGGGCTGTTACTGTGTCCTCAGTTTGGACAGTAACCCTGACCATCCAGTACTAATTTTACTGTAATTGGAGGAATATAAACCAATGTAATTGTGTTACTTTAATAATGGCTTGAATTTATATTGTGCTTTTCCACACTCAGAATGATTTACAGAGATGAGGGGAAACTCTCCTCAACCACCACCAATGTGTAGCACCCACCTGGGTGATGCACGGCAGCCATTTTGCGCCAGAACGCTCACCACACATCAGCTGAGATGGAGAGGGAGAGAACTATTTTTGTCCATTAATTTGCACGAGGGTGAATTGATGGGATTAAATTTTTTTTGTAAATATTATATTGTTCAATGTTAATCTAGTGCACAATGTACCAACATTTCTACATGTTTGTAATGCCAGTGCTAAAATAAATTAACTCTGATTTACATCTCTTGTCAGTCAGCACTGTGGTACAGGCACACCATTAGTCTTTATTTCAGTGCCACAGCGCAATACCCTGAGACAAAAAAACAAAAAAGAAAATGGCGGTAAATTATTCCACGCTGATGGATTACGTGCGTGTGTTTGTTTTTCCCTGTCTGTAGGCGCCGTATATTATTCTGATGAAGGCAGCCCTCTCTGCTTCCCAGACAGGAAGAAATGCACGGCGTCGCCCGTGGACAGGAAGTGCGTCTATAAGAGTGGTGTTGAAAGGCGGGGGCCCCGATTGCTTCGTTAAGACAGCGCTCCTCTGCGTATCGATTGTTTTTACCCAGCAGGCATTGCGTGGGCGGAATGCTGGAGTTATTTGCTCTCGCGGCTGCTGTGACAAGTGGCAAGGCTGTGTCACGCCCAGGCTGTCAGTGAAAAGCCTAATCGAGAGCGTGAGCGATGGAGAAAGGAAGAGAGAGATGGATGGAGAAAGAGAGCGAGCGAGAGAGAGAATGAATGAATTTTTAGATGGGTGTGTGTCCTTCACCATCTTGTCGTGTCTGAGGCAGGAATCTCTTGTTTCCGATTCACTGACATACAAGCGTGTAACAGTGCTCTCCTATCACGCAATGTGTTTATTTTATCCCCCCAAAAAAAATAAAAAGCCACTCTAATCCACTCCATCTGAAATCACATATTCGGTGTTGAAAGGCTGCTGATAGCGCATCTAAATAAACAAACCGCGGTGTGCTGAAGATCTGCGGGCTTCGCGTTTAGTTTGAGAGATTCTGACCTCAGATTCGAGTCGCGCCCGGTGTAAACATTCCCCGTTTTGTAACCGCAGTCTTAGCATACGGATTTAATTTGTCGTCTTTATTTTTTCTCTCCTCCCTCCCTCCCTTGCTCCCTCCGCCACCGCCGTTCGCCCAGAAGGATCATTAGCAATGATATCAGACAGGAGCTGTGAAGGTGGCACTAACAAACCTCTGGTGCACTGCACACAATGCAGATCGGGGGGGGGGGGGGGGGAGGAGGAGATAACAGGAAGTGTTTAATAAGCTTCTCTTTGTTCCTCTGTCTGGATTTGCTTCCGTCTCTCTCCTCTCTCCTTTCTCCTCTCTCTCTCCTCTCATCAGCGCTGATTGTAATTATGCATTTGCTGCGTGAAATTAGCTTTCACCGGCTACAATGAAACGCACACGGAGGAAGCGTATGATTTTAATGAAAATGACGGGGGGGGGGGGGGGGGGGGGGGGGGGGGGAGGTTGTTCCCAAGGCACAGTAGGAGGGGAAAAAAGTCCCTGTCTGTGTCACGGCGTCGAAACAGGATGCAGACCCGACAATGTGAAGGAAGGAGGAAAAAAAAAAGAAAACGAAAACGGAATTGCTTTGTGAGGAGATGTTTTCAGACGTGTGCATCTGTGATCGGCTGCTTTGGGCTGTCTCCGCCTCCTCCAGCTCTGTGTTCTTCTCCGCGGCAGGCAGACCTTTCCCCATCCCCTGAGAACGTTCCGGCGCGCGACCTTGTCCAAGGTCAGAGAGCTGAAGCGTGCCGTACTGCCGGCTGCTTAGGGCCCTTCCACAGGAGTCTTGTTGAGAAAATGATCGGCAGGAGAAAGAAAAAGAAACGAACATGATAAAATAACCGGCGAAGGGGTTGGGAAAAAAGCAATCTCTTTAATGCACAAGGAGAGAGAGATATGCGGGGGAAAAAAAGCAATTGTTGTGGAGAAAAAGACCCACGCAGGTCCACACAGAAACAGAACTGACCTTGTGACTCACCTGAGCATACAGTACATCCGCTGAGATTTATTTATTATATTTAGAATTTTGAAAAGAAGGCTCGATGTATTGGCAATTTTATGAAAGTAGACATTCAATTATTACTTTTTTCTCCGAGCAGTTATATTAGTGTGAACGAATATAATTTCCCCTTTTTTTGGAGAATACATCTTTGCTGTTTATTGTATACGACCTTTTTTGCTGTCCTGTGTTAACAGGGTCAGTAATTTCAGTGGGCACTGTGTATAAGCAAGTTACAGTAAGCATTAATGAGTACCTCCTGTAGGTGTGAGTTATGCTTTTTTTTTTTTGCACGATATTTTCTTTTTTTGGCGTTGGACTCAGGACCGTTGTCGGCGTGAAGTGTTTAGGAAACGCCGTCCTTGACAACCCAATTGCCAACGCGTCTCGTTCTGAAGGAGTCGGGTCAACGGCCGGTTTCAAAACAAATGACTACAGGCGGCGAGCGAAGCGGGTAATGTGTTGCGCGGGCGATCGATAAGCGCTTGTTTTGCCTCGTTTTGGCAGACGCACACGCCCCGGCCAATTGAACCGTTCCCTCGAGCCTTTAATGGAACTCCACTGAAGCCTTGAACTGGAAAGCAAGAGGCCGGTCGCTCCATCGATCCAGATATCAGAACGTCAGCAGCTGCCGAACACGGTCCCGGATAACAGGAGACTCCGGACTGATTCTGGAACGGAAGTTGGCACTGCCGGGCTGGATCTGGGCCGATTCTGGACCCGAAGTTGGCACTGTCGGACCGGATCTGGGCCGATTCTGGACCCGAAGTTGGCACTGCCGGGCCGGATCTAGGCCGATTCTGGACCAGAACTTGGCACTGCCGGGCCGGATCTGGGCCGATTCTGGACCGGAAGTTGGCACTGCCGGGCCGGACTCGGCGCAGATCTGGCCCCGATGTCGCTCGCTATCTGGGGCTCCACCAGTAGGAACGCACGTGGTCGTGACACTCCAGTGTTCACCGAGACGTGACTGTCACTCTGCGGTTTTCTGCAGACTGTGGCAGGAAAGTGAATCTCTCTCTCGCCCTCTGGGTATGTGTATCGGTTGTTTCTGATGCACGTGCTTGTGAACTGGCTCGCTTGCTGGTGTCCCATCAGGCCTAGCTGCATTAGCGCAAGGCACTTCAGGCCTAATTAATAAGCCACGATCAGACACTACACGTGTGACGCTAATGGGTGAACAATGCTGCCATGGATACCATCAGTGGTTCATGTTCCTGGTGTAGTCTCCGAAGAGCCTGTGGCACGCAGTTCAAGTCCCTTTTTGTTTTATTTTTATTTATTTATTTATTTTGCTGGCAAACAGACAGGGCCTTTTATATCGTAACACATCACCTTGGCGGGTTTCTCATATTTATTTATGTGTTCGCGTCGACGCGGCCGTGGTCTAGATCTGTTTTCCCGCTCCTGCGATATGAGGAAGTGACGGATGTGGCGCGGCGAGTGATTCATCCCGCGATTCAGCGCCCGCGAGCCAGGCCTCCGAGGGAGGCTCGGAGAAGGAAGGCGATACGGGAAATATTTATCTCCTACTGACAAAAATCAAATGGGGGGGAGGGGCGGGGGGGGGGGGGGGGGTCGAGCCCCCTGGAGGTGGGCTGGGCGTGTGCCAAGTGTAAGGTCCCAGCGATCTCTCTCTCCAGGCGAACGGGCAAGCTTGTTTTGTCATGTGCAACAGACCGGGGAGGCTGTCACGAAAGGAGGCCATAAAAATAAAAAAAAAAAAAAAAACGAGAAGAAGAAGAACAGACATCACAACACATTCATTATCACTCCATTTGCTAGGGTGTCAGGTTTTGATGTCTTGCCTGGGTAAATAATGAAACAGAGGTCTTGTTTTTGTCGGTTTTTATTTTTTATTTTCCTTGTTTACAGATTTGATTCTCAATCGGGTGTTGTAAATGACTGTGGCAGCTGGTGGAGTCGCAGTGGGTCAGAGGTTAATATTTACATTAGCAGGAGAACCTGTGCTCTGATAAAAACTTGCACAGTAATAACAAAGCAGGTATTTTCAGGTGAAATGGAAGGAATTCAACACCGTCTTCAAGGACACCCTTTCCCCTTCATCCTTTCACCCTGTGTTTCATTTCCCTGCATTGTCTTCATTATTATATCAAGTATATAATCAAGCTTTCATTTCTGTCAATGAGATGAAAGGAGGCAATGTGAAATGACCCATTGCCAGAAGCTATGATATGATGGATTTGCAATAAGCAGTGTGTGGATCCACCAAACAAAATGTTGCATTGTGGGACTTCGAGTCCGAACAATTGCGCACGCAGTTTTTCCTGTATAATGTGGAGATTGTGATGTAAATGGTGTCCTGCGCTCAGTCTGACTCGGGGAGCACTGGCTGCTGTGCTGTCTCCAGCAGGACTGCACTCTGTTTGTTTAGCGGTCGAGGGTTTGTGGGTTTTTACGGATTCTCGGTTCGACCGCTGGAGGATTTAGGGGGATTTCTGAGCAGCGGTGAAGATGAAGGCGCGGGATGAACCTGGAGGAACTACGCGGAGTCACGTGGATGCCGTGGGGAGGCGGGGGGGGGGGGGGGGGGGGGGGGGGGTTGGTGGGGGCCGTGGGGGGGGGGGTGTTTGGCAGGGCGCTGAGGGCGGTGTTCCTGGCGCGGTTGTGTCCCTCCGCTGCCACACTGCCATCTAGTGGACGGCTGTTCCCTCGCCAGCCGCTGCGCATGCAGGGTTCTCCTTTAAACGCCAGGCCCCTGAAAGAGGGGTTCGCCTCGGCGGCTGTGTTTTTTTAACCGAGGAGACGGGGCGGGGCCAAGTCCAAGGTGCTGAAAGATTGATCGCCTTTTCGAGAAGTCCCCCCCCCCCCCCCCCCCCCCGAATCCCGTATCGCACCGACAAACACAGCTGTGAAAACCCGGCGGAGAACTCCCGAACAGAACGCCCGAAAAAACGGAATGTTCTTCCGGATCCAGTTTGGAAATATTGAGTTAGCTGCTTCCAATTGCCTGGGAATGTTTGAGCTGGCTAGCGCAGCCAGCGTTGCTAGCGGGGAGACGCTAACGTTTGATCTACAGCGAATTCTTTTTACGCACCCCCCCCTCTCTCCCCCCCCCCCCCCACCCCCCACCCTGAGCACATCTGGTTGTAGTCTGGGAGCCCCTGGAGGAAGCGGCAGAGACAGCACCCTGAGGAGAGCGAGGAGCTGTCCGTCAGTCACGCCCTACCGCCCCCCCCCGTCCCCCCCCGTCCCCCAACACCACCTCCCCCCCCCCCCCCCGCTCGCCCCCCCCCCCCCCCCCCCGCGCTGCGGCTGTCACGTTCTTCGCCTGGCAACAGAGCTGGCTACAGACGTGATGTTCAGCGCATGGGCGCTGGTGCGGCCCCCCCCCCCCCTTCTTCCTGTGTCCCCCCCCCCCCGCATCTTTCCACAAAATTAGCCCGGCCTGCATGCTCTGTTGCTACGGGAACACAGGGGCCAAAATATTTCAGCCGCTCTTGTGTCTTAGTTCTGTACTCATTGACAGACCCGATACTGTTTATATCCCAATTTTGTTTTTATCCCTTGAATGTTATGATCAGCTTGTGTGTGTCACTGGGTGTAGTTATTACGCCTGACGTATTTAAGGCTGTCCTGTGATTAGGTACACTGACAGTTACATTTCAGCATTTTTATTAAAATAAGTTGCCCATGTAATGCAGTGGATCTGGAAATGGAGAGCATAAATGAAAAATGCACTGATTAACTGCTAGGCATTGATATCTGTGTTTTATCTTATCAAGTTTTGTTAACCAATTTTATATTTTTTCAGATTAGTATACCTATTGTGTACCCATTGGTTGCAAATTGCTGATATAAACTAGAGAAACCTGATGCATATTAAAACCAGTTTAGGGCATTTATATAATATCAGCTGCCTGTCAGAAGCCAGGCATTGCACAATAGCCATCCTGCTAGTGTGACAGAGACTTTATCTGTATCAGATGGAGGGTTTTTTTCCCCAGAGAGCTCAGAAGAGCGGAGCGATTTAAATCCACACAGAAGGTCTCGCGTCAGCGTGTGGGGAAACGCCTTTGTTCTCAAGGTCACCTTGAAGATGTTTTTTTATTTCTCTCTGGTGAAGGAGTGCTGAAGAGCACGAACAGGGAAAGCACAACCCCCCACTGCCCCCCCCCCCCCCCCAACACCCCTCCCGCCACACCACACCGCTCCCTGGTCCTGCTCGCCACTCAGGCTGCCCAACACCCTGGGGGGCGGGGGGGAGGTGCAGCGCTAAGTGGTCTGGGAGTTTATAGTCTGTGCAGCACTAACACGGCTCATTAGGTGCTAAATTACAGGGAGACTACGGACCTGTTCCTCGCTGTCGCTAGTGGAAGTTTGGCTAAGTCCAGAGCTGTCGCTAGTGGAAGTTTGGCTAAGTCCAGAGCTGTCGCTAGTGGAAGTTTGGCTAAGTCCAGAGCTGTCGCTAGTGGAAGTTTGGCTAAGTCCAGAGCTGTCGCTAGTGGAAGTTTGGCTAAGTCCAGAGCTGTCGCTAGTGGAAGTTTGGCTAAGTCCAGAGCTGTCGCTAGTGGAAGTTTGGCTAAGTCCAGAGCTGTCGCTAGTGGAAGTTTGGCTAAGTCCAGAGCTGTCGCTAGTGGAAGTTTGGCTAAGTCCAGAGCTGTCGCTAGTGGAAGTTTGGCTAAGTCCAGAGCTGTCGCTAGTGGAAGTTTGGCTAAGTCCAGAGCTGTCGCTAGTGGAAGTTTGGCTAAGTCCAGAGCTGTCGCTAGTGGAAGTTTGGCTAAGTCCAGAGCTGTCGCTAGTGGAAGTTTGGCTAAGTCCAGAGCTGTCGCTAGTGGAAGTTTGGCTAAGTCCAGAGCTGTCGCTAGTGGAAGTTTGGCTAAGTCCAGAGCTGTCGCTAGTGGAAGTTTGGCTAAGTCCAGAGCTGTCGCCAGTGGAAGTTTGGCTAAGTCCAGAGCTGTCGCCAGTGGAAGTTTGGCTGTCGCTAGTGGACGTTTGGCTAAGTCCAGAGCTGTCGCCAGTGGAAGTTTGGCTGTCGCTAGTGGACGTTTGGCTAAGTCCAGAGCTGTCGCTAGTGGAAGTTTGGCTAAGTCCAGAGCTGTCGCTAGTGGACGTTTGGCTAAGTCCAGAGCTGTCGCTAGTGGACGTTTGGCTAAGTCCAGAGCTGTCGCTAGTGGAAGTTTGACTAAGTCCAGAGCTGTCGCCGGTGGAAGTTTGGCTAAGTCCAGAGCTGTCGCTAGTGGACGTTTGGCTAAGTCCAGAGCTGTCGCTAGTGGAAGTTTGGCTAAGTCCAGAGCTGTCGCTGGTGGAAGTTTGGCTAAGTCCAGAGCTGTCGCTAGTGGACGTTTAGCTAAGTCCAGAGCTGTCGCTGGTGGAAGTTTGGCTAAGTCCAGAGCTGTCGCTAGTGGAAGTTTGGCTAAGTCCAGAGCTGTCGCTAGTGGAAGTTTGGCTAAGTCCAGAGCTGTCGCTAGTGGAAGTTGGCTAAGTCCAGAGCTGTCGCTAGTGGAAGTTTGGCTAAGTCCAGAGCTGTCGCTAGTGGAAGTTTGGCTAAGTCCAGAGCTGTCGCTAGTGGAAGTTTGGCTAAGTCCAGAGCTGTCGCTAGTGGAAGTTGGCTAAGTCCAGAGCTGTCGCTAGTGGAAGTTTGGCTAAGTCCAGAGCTGTCGCTAGTGGAAGTTTGGCTAAGTCCAGAGCTGTCGCTAGTGGAAGTTTGGCTAAGTCCAGAGCTGTCGCTAGTGGAAGTTTGGCTAAGTCCAGAGCTGTCGCTAGTGGAAGTTGGGCTAAGTCCAGAGCTGTCGCTAGTGGAAGTTGGGCTAAGTCCAGAGCTGTCGCTAGTGGAAGTTTGGCTAAGTCTAGAGCTGTCGCTAGTGGAAGTTTGGCTAAGTCCAGAGCTGTCGCTAGTGGAAGTTTGGCTAAGTCCAGAGGGGACGGGATTCTTACCTGTTTTTACGGTTTATAGGGCAGTGGCAGACCTCTTAACATCTCGATCTATGGGTGGAGGTTTGGGATGTTTATGTTTTTCAGTTACTGCCATTTAGCATTTAACATGTTTTGTCAGCTTTGAGGTGCAGTATGTCTTAGCCAGGCGGGTTAAAGTGGTTTGGGTTGCATTGACCGCGAATTTAAGCCATTTTGTTGACTTGAGTTCTGGCACGTTTCTCGAAATTTAAGCACCGTGTTACGCACGCAGCGTTTCTCAGCCTGAAATCGTTAACTTAACAAAAACTTTATTTTAAAAACACTGCGTTGCTGTTGCAGTTCTCACAGTCAATGTGCTGCGGTGACCTGGGGACACTCACCTCAACAGCGACCCGTGTGCAGCAGTCAGGTTGGCTCAGCACATTTGTGGAGGCGGGTAACTATAAATAAATAAACTGGGGGGGCCATTAGGTGGCCAGGCTGAATGACTCGAGTGAACACCGTATTCCTCATGATGGGCAGGGTGGCAGGGTGGGGTGGTAAAATGTTTGACTGGCGACTGTAGAGTTTGCTGGTTCGAGCCCCTGGTGGGCATGTAGGGATGCTGATTGTATCTGGAGAGATTGGGGGGGTTGGGTCCCTACACTATTGTAAAAGAACTGTCATTGGTCTCTTGAGTGAGGCCCCTTAACCCAAAAAACTGCTCCGGGGGCTTTTCCCCTGTTCTCTCTCTCTCCTCACTTGGGGCTGCTCTCTCTGGCATTTCTCCCTGGGCGTCCTTGAGAAAGAGAAGCTCTCGTTCTCAGTGGACCCTCCCTGGTTAAATAAAGGATTCAAAAGATAATTATAAAAAATGAGAGCCATTAACGAGCAGAGCCTGCAGTCGGGACCTCAGTTCGACGTCTCATTATAAAGGTGCCATCTCCTGCAGCACAGCGTCCCCATCATTGCACTGGTGCAGTGGCTTTTCTGCTTGGTTCAGATGGAAACCAACACCATCTCTGGCAGAAACAAGATGATATGCCTGCTGGATTTTAATATTTCAAAAATAAATAAAAAAACACTGTTTTAACCAGGCAAACTCACAATGCTAAATATGTCTTACCTGTTTTATTCCCATACATATAGCTGAAGTTCCCCATCTGGAATGAGAACCAGAAGGCATGATTTACAGAGCTCATAACCCAATCATTTCATAATCATAGTTTCAGATGTGAATGAATACGAGTACTCCTAAATGCAATTATTGTTTCTGAACTTGCTTGTGACCTTGACTATGACCTTGCCTGGGAGTTTGCCTGTGACCTTGCATGACGCGTAGAATTTTGTCAGTCTGAGCTGAGGCAGTACATCGGAGTGATGTCAGAGCAAGAATAATTTAAAGATGCTCCCTAATGTTGATGCATCTTAGCCGGTGTCAGGAAGCTGTAAACAAGGCACTGAAAGTCATTAAAACGTGGTTACATCAACAGCTTTTCACTGTGTTCTTAATTAAAAGTTCCATGGGTAATTGTGAAATAAACAAAACCATTCATAATACTGTCATGAATTTCTAAGCGCACTCATTAAATATTTCGCCAGACGACATAGTCGATAGGCTCCTCTCTAAATTTAAGGAATTGCTTAATCAAATCCGATAAGGGCCCCAGTAAATGCAAAAAAGGGGATTCTGTTACAGATGAAGGTGATCTGCCGTCTGCGTGACCTGGCTGACACCTGCCCAGCGATGTTCCTCATTATTTCATCCAATGGCAGGAGGTCTGTAGCACACGCCCCTCCCTCAGTAAAATACATATTTATTTTATGTACACTGATCCTTTTTGCTGGCAGATACAGTATATACAAGACTAGTGTCTGGTATAAAAATAACTTCCTTATCTGAGCTGCAGTTAATTAAATGTGTTGCCTCTTCTGAACTTTTTAAAAAGCCATTCTATGATGATGAGGTTATCGCAGGAAATAATCGATTCAGAGCCCACAGTGCTGTCAGCCCTGAGATAATCGCACGTTAGCCTGCCTGTCTGGGGAATCTTTGTTCTTTCTGGCTGTGCCAGTTACCTCATCGTTCAGTGGCAGTCAGTTCAGAGCTACGCTTCTCTGCGGTGTTCACATCCCTCACCTACGCTCTTCTGCTCTTCTCACATTCTCCTCCTGCTCTGTTCACATCCCTCTCCTGTTTACTTAAGCAGTGTTCACATCCCTCTCGTCTGCTTCAGCAGTATTCTGATCCCTCTCATTTGCTGAAAATGTGTTCACATCCTTCTGTTTGCTTCAGCTGTGTTCACATCCCTCTCCTGTTTACTTCAGCAGTGTTCACATCCCTCTAGTTTACTTCAGCTGTGTTCACATCCCTTAGCTATTTGATTCAGCTGTGTTCACATTCTCTAAGCCCTTAATCTGTGTTCACATCCTTCACCACTGTCATTAATATGCCTTTGTGTGTTTTGCATCCGTGCTGTATTTCTGTGCTGTATATTTTGTCCATTGCTGTTCTGTTTTAGGTCGTGTGCAGTATTTATGTTTTGTGGGGACGCCGGGAAGAATAGCCGCTAATGGGGATCCAAATAAATCAACAAATAAAATCCCCCCTTCAGCTGGGCTCATATCTCTGTCCCATCTCCCGCTCCCTCTGCCCGCCTCCCCCCACCCCCCTACCCCGCCCGGCGGGGCAGATCGATATGCCCTGAGCAGGCTGGGCTATGATGGATGGCGCAGGAAGCTGGCTGTTTCCATAACGAGGGGCAAACCAACTGGGCAGGGGTACCACTGGGGCAGGGGTTAGGCTGGGGCAGGGGTACCACTGGGGCGGGGGTGTCACTGGGGCAGGGGTGCCACTGGGGCAGGGGTGCCACTGGGCAGGGGTGCCACTGGGGCAGGGGTTAGAGTGATGTCGAGTCATTTAGGTTTTTTAAAACTGTTTGCTTTTTATTTTGCACATGGCTTATATTCTGGAAAAAGACGCTTGGGGTAAATTATTGGATTAAGAAGCAATATAATGTTAAACATCAGTTTAGTGTAGACTTAGTTTGTCCAACCAAACCATTTCCCCGGGTTTCATTTTGTTATGCCTAAAGACTGACTGCAAAGGCTTGTTATGTTGTCAAAATATTGTTTTATACAGCTTTCCACAACTTATATGTGGCAGATCGCTACATATTACTCCTTCTGCAAAAGAAATGATGTCTTTGCAGTGTTAAGGTTTTAATAAGTACAGAACAGCTAACACCATGTAAAAAAAAAAAATGTTAAAAAATTAATGACACTTTGCAAACTACTCACAAATGGTGGAAAAACAAGTTGGGGAAGAGATGCAACAGTGCACGTAAAATGAGCTTTTTCATAATTTATGACATTCTGGATTTGCTTTCCCAAATTACGTCATGGCAGTAAAGATGAAGGACAAAACGCTTAACCGTTTAATACAGGTACAATTCATTTGTGCAAACTGTCAAAGAAAAGGCGTGATTTCATAGTGCTGCATTCAGATCATTTCCGGTGAGTTATTTCGTTTGAATTCTAAATGCAAAATAGGAAGTTATATTTCCCAGATTTTTTTCGGGGGGACGGGGGGGGAGAGTGTCTGAGGTGCGCTTTAATGAGTCAGACAGTCGAACCCTTTGCAGACACTGCAGGTGTAACGGCTGAGCAGGCTGGCACCCGGCCCGCTCCTCTGTCTGCACAAATAATGAGAAGTGATGGTGGGGGTGTGGGGGGCGGGGGTGTGGGGAGGGGGGGTTTGTCCTGAGCGAGGTTACCTGTGCACTCCCATTCATCAGGTCACCATTGTCCCCCGAGCGCTCTGAACCCCCCCGTTGTTATTGAAGAGGCCATCGGCGGTTATGAAAGGCTTCTAATTGCATTGCGCTAATGAGGATGGATGCAGCTGACCGCTCGCTGCCCCGCCCCGCCCCGCCCCGCCCGCTAGCTCGCTGCCCCGCCCGCCCGCACGCACGCGCGGGGGAAAGGCGTCATAAATCATCATGGCCGCTGCTCTGGGCCGTGTGCACTGAGGCCTGCAGTCTCGCACGGGAGGGCAGATGTGCTTCTCAGACACCACTTACCCCCGGCCTGTTCTGCCTCATACCCCCGGGCCTGTCCTGCCTCATACCCCCGGGCCTGTCCTGCCTCATACCCCCGGGCCTGTCCTGCCTCATAC
Source organism: Anguilla japonica (assembly GCA_025169545.1). Lineage (NCBI taxonomy): Eukaryota > Metazoa > Chordata > Actinopteri > Anguilliformes > Anguillidae > Anguilla > Anguilla japonica. The sequence goes on from CM045897.1 coordinate 36,147,313, forward strand.
CCCCGGGCCTGTCCTGCCTCACACCCCGGGACTGTCCTGTTCCTACATACCCCGGGCCTGTCCTGCCTCATACCCCCGGGCCTGTCCTGCCTCACACCCCCGGGCCTGTCCTGCCTCATACCCCGGGCCTGTCCCTGGGCCTGTTCTGCCTCACACCCCCGGGCCTGTTCTGCCTCATACCCCCGGGCCTGTTCATACCCCGGGCCTGTTCTGCCTCATACCCCCGGGCCTGTTCTGCCTCATACCCCCGGGCCTGTTCTGCCTCATACCCCCGGGCCTGTTCTGCCTCATACCCCCGGGCCTGTTCTGCCTCATACCCCCGGGCCTGTTCTGCCTCATACCCCGGGCCTGTCCTGCCTCACACCCCCGGGCCTGTTCTGCCTCACACCCCAGGCCTGTCCTGCCTCATACCCCCGGGCCTGTCCTGCCTCATACCCCCGGGCCTGTTCTGCCTCATACCCGGGGCCTGTCCTGCCTCACACCCCCGGGCCTTTTCTGCCTCACACCCCCGGGCCTGTTCTGCCTCACACGCCCGGGCCTGTCCTGCCTCACACCCCCGGGCCTGTCCTGCCTCATACCCCGGGCCTGTCCTGCCTCATACCCCGGGCCTGTTCTGCCTCACACCCCGGGTTTAAAGGGGACTTACACACACACAGCCGGTGTGAATGTGCTGTTTATTACGCTTCCAGATACGTATGCTGTGAAATACGTATGCTGTGGACTTGCACACACACAGCCTGTAGTATAATGAGTATGGAACTGGTCTTGTAACCTGAAGGTCACAGGTTCGATTCCTGGTTAGGACATTTAAAACGGTAAAAGCCGTTGTACCCTTGAGCGAGGCACTTAGCCTGCATTGCTTCAGTATATATCCAGCTGTACAAATGGATGCAGTGTAAATGCAGTGTAGAAGTTGTGTAAGTCGCTAAATCCCTGCAATGTAATGTAATGTAGCTGGCAGTGCAGTATAATGGTTAGGGACCTAGGCATAATTTAACTGGTTTATCTGGTTGCATGAATAATTTTTTTGTTTCGTACATGTAAAAGCTGTCTAAGCCATAACAACATCTGCTGAGTGCCTGAATGTGATGCCAGTCTCCCTGGACTAAAGACTGTGAGCAAGCGATGCAGTGTGATTTATTATGATCTATTAATTTCCCTTAGTACAGGGGGAATCTCACTGCTGTGATCCCACACTGCTCTCACTCTTCTCACAAATGCTCAACCGACTGACAAATTAAAAATTGCCAATGCAAGATGGCAGTTGGTTAGTCTTGTCAAGCTGTCAGTTGGAAGATCTTGGGTGATTTTAATGGGCTATTAATGGACTGTAAGGGAAAGAATGTAGGCTGCGTCAGTCGCTATGGATGAGAGTCTATTAGATGCTGAACATGTAAAACAT
>CM045897.1:36153714-36321214 GCA_025169545.1 Anguilla japonica
TACACATATACCAGCATACCAGCATACACATATACCCAGCACACGCATACACATATACCAGCACACGCATACACATATACCAGCATACACATATACCAGCACACGCATACACATATACCAGCATACACATATACCAGCACACGCATACACATATACCAGCATACACATATACCAGCACACGCATACACATATACCAGCATACACACATACCAGCACACGCATACACATATACCAGCATACACATATACCAGCACACGCATACACATATACCAGCATACACATATACCAGCACACGCATACACATATACCAGCACACGCATACACATATACCAGCACACGCATACACATATACCAGCATACACATATACCAGCACACGCATACACATATACCAGCACACGCATACACATATACCCGCATACACATATACCAGCACACGCATACACATATACCAGCACACGCATACACATATACCAGCACATGCGCATCCTCTTAGAGGTCAAATCAGACACTCTGCATTCCTCATTAGACAGTCAGGTCTGGCAGACAGCCATTATTCCACAAATCATTCCACAGTCTCATTCCACAATTAGGATACACCATCTCAGGTCCCTTTCTTTGGGGAGTTTAACATTAGGGGCCAGTTTTGGAACTGAATTCCTTTAACCCAGCAGTGCAGCAGGATGAATGAGTCTTGCTGTATGCCTGAGGAACAGGATCAGCCATCGGGGGGGTGAGGGCAGAGTTGGGGGACGGGGGGGTTGCAGAGTTGTGTGTCATCAATACCACCCCCCCCCCAGGTGCTGACGGTGTCCCGTGTGGCAGTCTTGAGTAAATAAAACCCATGAAACGTGTTTGGTTGGACACAGAGACGGTTTATAAGTGAGAGGCCCAGGGCTTTGGTGTCTGCTGGGCTTGTCCAAATGGAGTTTTCCCAGGTGGATTTCTTTTCGAAACGCTTTTCTCTGGGAAAAAAAGCAAAAATTGATTTCAAGCGCTGCACAAAAATATATTTGAAATTATTTTCATTATTTCCCCCTAAGGTAGCATCTCACAAACAACCCCAGGCGACTCTTAGTCACAAAACACTGCTGTTGACTCTGTCAGTTTTCATACTCAAAAGTCTGTGTGTGAAATTTCTCTGTTGGGAAATGGCGTTTGGTTCAGGAACCGCAGCAGTGCAGTGGCCCTGGATCAGGCCCTGGAAGTCGGTCCGTTTTACGGGCTCACCCCCAGGCCCTCGCTCTGAGGGTAAGGACACTGTCACTGTGTTTCCAAACCTCGCCTGCCCCCGTGCGTCCCCCGCCCTGGGCGTGTCAGAGTGTCCCTGAGCAGGACACCTAACCCCTAATTGCTCCCAGCGAGCTGATTGGTGCCTTGCATGGCAGCCTTTCACCGTTGACGTGTGAGTGTGTGTGTGTGTGTGAATGGGTGAATGAGTAAAGTGCTTTGGATAAAAGCGCTGTATAAATGCAGTCCCTGGCCATCACTTTGAGGGTAAGGACAGTGTCAGGGTGTTTCCAAACCTCCGTGGAGGACCCTCAGCCCAAACTCACAGAGCCCTCCCGTGGGGTCCTAACGAAGCGGGTCCAACGCTTTTCTGATCGACCGGAACACCCGACGGACCGGGGGCGTCTGTCCCGCTGTGCGCTGACGCTCGGCGCAAATGCCCGGCTGATTCTGCGGGGGGGTCGGGGGGGGGGGGGGGCGGGGGGGCGGGGAGGGGGGGGGGGCTCTTCATGCCCAAATCTGCCCCCTGTGACGGTGCCCTCTCTCTGAAAACTCTCTCAGTACTCCGCTCGCCCGGTACCAAAAATACAGCCTTCCTGAAAATGAACGCGAGAACAAAAAAAAAAACAACCGCTGATTGCGTGAGGTACTTCCATTTCAGAGACCGCCGCACATTTCAGCCTAAAGCCGAAATCGTGGGCCCCTCAGCCTTCCCCCTGAAAACCTCACCCTGCTGCAGCACAGAGGGGCTCGAAGGGAGGCAACAGATGGAGGCGTTTCCCTCCTCCTCGTGCCAGTCTGCCCCGGGCGACCTCCGCCAGCCCCCCCCCCCCCCCCCCCCCCCCCCCCGAGGATTTCGTCCCGTCCCTGCGAAAGGCAGACAGGACCAAGTCGGCCGTGACCCGCGCGCCTGTTCCAGATGATAAGCCTTCAAGAGAGAGCCAAATTTAGGAGGCCGTCGCCCTGATCAGAAACTCATCGCTTTTATCTGCCAGTTCCCCGGCAAAGAGTCTCAATGAGCTGCTTTCATATGTAATTACACTGGCACAGCCAGCCCCTTCATCCTTTCCTTCAAGTGTGTGCTGTAACTCCAGTGTGTATGTGCGGTATATTTGAAAGCAGAAATATGTGTAACACACACACACACACACACAGACACACACACACAAACACACTGTCTCTTGCTCTCTCATTCCCTTTCTCCTTTCCCCTATTCCCCATTTCCCTCCATCCATCTAGGCACTGCTGCCATCTGCTGGCCGTACTGCGTCAGAGCAGTTATTAAATCTTCATCGAGCGCACCATTTTCTGGTGACTCTGTATGAATGCAAAACATTTGTTCTTGAGGCATACTGATTGGTAAGCTTTGTGTTGTAACGAGAGTTCTCTGCATTAACATTATCAATTTATATGCAGTGCATCTCTCTGTGCTTCTTTCTGATTTATTAAACATCACAGTACGTTCTTTTGAATCCATCGCCCATGAAAGATAAGGAAGACTGTTGAGAAGATGTGTGCATGAGTGTGTATGGCTTGGCTGGCCACAGGCAACTGAAATTTTATAAGGATGAACCGTTCCATAAAGTGTGTCTGATGATTTCTCAAATATAGGTGAATTGAACATTTTAAGGAGTACCCCAGCCTTAACCACTGCTTGGGGAAAAACATGTACAGTATTTAAATCCTAAATACTAAAGTCCTGAATCACTCTCTGTTGACAGTGCAATAAAGTGGGGAGAGTCCTGACTTCCTCCAGATTAAGCTTCTGAGGCGTAGGTATCCCTGGACAGGGGCCCAGGCAGATTAAGACTTGTGATGCGATAAGTCTTCTCGTCTTTTTGGAGAGGTTATTAACTCACAGGCATTTGTAGTCTGACGAATCGTAGCGGCACTAAGGCATGGCTGTCAGAACGCCCGAAGCCTGGAAATATTCTTCTTTCACGTTGTGTCGTTTCCCTTCTCCCTCCTCAACAATGGGCCTTTGTTACGAAGACCGGAGACATAATTTGCACATTTTAAATCCGCAATTCACCGAAGATTCAAAAACATCACTCTGAACACTACGTTTAAATTCCACCCAGAAATAGCGTCACTGGAAAACAGGGATTATGGTTCAGCGTGTGGTCGGGGTGTTCTCTGGGCCTTTTGCGTAAGAGCTGGCTCAGTCCCCGTAGACGGTCGGGCATTACGTCAGTAGAGTCAGTACTGATCGTGGCACCCAATTTCAAGTCTCATGAAGCTGGATAATATTGTCGAGCTTTACAGAAAAGTCCCTCAGTAACACCTTTCTAAAGCCAGAGGACCTTGCGTGACGTGGTTATTTTTGAGTGGATCCGTCACGGCGCTGTCTTTGTTTTAACAGAGGGAGTATCCGGCTGCGATTAACGTAAATGGTACACTCGCACGGCAATAAGATTAGAATAAGATTACAATTTTAATCTTGTAGTCTTAACAAAAAGCGAGCCTTAAAAACACACCTTAAAATGGACGCAGTGAAAGTTGTTGTCGCGCGTTTTAATTAAGTCGACCCCGGGTGTCAGATGCCGGTTTTTTTTTCCCTCACGCTTCGCCGACCTCTCCGCAGCTGAAGCAGAGCGAGGCCAACGCAGACACCAAGGAGAAGCTCCCGCTGCGTCTGCGCATCTTCGAGAAGTTTCCCAACCGGCCGCAGATGGTGAAGATCTCCAAGCTGCCGTCGGATTTCACCGTCCCCCGGATCAGGTGCGGGGGGGGGGGGGGGCTGGGCTCTGGGCTTCGGGGGGAGAGGGGGGTGGGCCTGTGTTGGGCTTCCGCAGCAGCAGCTTCTGAAACGAGACAAAATGGAGGCCCCCCCATGTCATTACAGACACATATGCAGATGTGCTCTGGGGCGTCCCTTCGAACAGGTTTTTGAATTAGGCAAGGAGTAGACATATTCACGCCGGTATGCTAATTACCAATCAGAAACTATGGTTTTCAGAAGGCCCTACTGTCGTCATAACACCTTTTTTATTTTAAGTCTAATGTTGCCAATTATTTTTGAGCAGTGGGGAAGCCTGATAATCAATGAGCGTCATGCTCGAAGCCCCATATTGGTCTGATTAAGGCTACATTTAGAAACCACTAGAAACCCCACCAGCACCACCACAACAGCATGACCATTGATGATTGGTCATGCTTAACTTAGACCTTGACCAATCAATCGAATGTTATTTATATAGCACGTTCTCCAAAGGATTTGTCACAATACACTTCACAGTTTACCCTGGCCTAAACCCCCACAGAGCAAGTCAGAGGCAACAGTGCTGGGGGGCATGTAGGAAAAAACCTTGGCAAGATCCAGACTCCGTGGGGGGGATGCTGGGGGGGGGGGGGCACAACCTCCTTAACCAGTGTTATGGTCTCTATCTGCGATTAAACTTCAATCAGTTCACTAATAAAACGGTACAGGAGAAGGACGTGTTTCCGTTGGAAATGAAAGGACTGCTCGAGCACAGCTGTGTGTTTGCCTTCATCCTCCCAGACTTCTATTGATTCTCCCACGCACCATCTGCTACAGGGCTCTCTCTGGACGTTCTGATGTTCACAATGCTGCTCTGAGACTGTGTGTGTGTCTCTGTATGTGTGTGTGTGCGTGTGTGTGTCTCGGTGTGTCTTTGTGTGTGTGTGTGTGTGTGTGTGTGTGGTTGTATGTGTGTACCTGTTTGTGTGTCTGTATCTGTGCATGCATGTGTGTGTGCATGTGCATATGCGTGTGTGTGTTTGCTTGTGCGTGTGTGTGTTTGTTTGCATGTGTTTGCATGTGTTTGTGTATATGCATGGGTGTGTGCGTATCATGTGTACGTGTATGTATGTGTGTGTGTGCGCACTTGTGTGGGTGTACCTGTTTGTGTGTCTATGTGTGTACATGCGTGCACGTGTGTGTGTGTGTGTATGTGTGCGTGTGTGTATGTGTTCGCGTATGTGTGTTTGCGTGTGTGCGCGCGAGTGTGTTTACATGTTTGTGTGCGTGTGTGCGTGTGTGTGTTTACATGTTTGTGTGCATGTGTGTGTGTGTGTGTGTTTACATGTTTGTGTGCGTGCGTGCGTGTGTGTTTACATATTTGTGTGCGTGTGTGTGTTTACATGTTTGTGTGCATGTGTGTGTGTGTTTACATGTTTGTGTGCGTGCGTGTGTGTGTGTTTACATGTTTGTGTGCGTGTGTGTGTGTGTTTACATGTTTGTGTGCGTGCGTGTGTGTGTGTTTACATGTTTGTGTGTGCGTGTGTGTGTGTGTTTACATGTTTGTGTGCATGTGTGTGTGTGTGTGTTTACATGTTTGTGTGTGTGTGTGTGTGTGCGCGAGTGTGTTTACATGTTTGTGTGCGTGTGTGTGTGTGTGTGTTTACATGTGGTTGTGTGTGCGCGAGTGTGTTTACATGTTTGTGTGTGTGTGTGTGCGCGAGTGTGTTTATATGTTTGTGTGCGTGTGCGTCTGTGTGTGTGTTTACATGTTTGTGTGCATGTGTGTGCGTTCCACAGAGAGAGCTTCATGAAGCAGTTCATCGATCGGCAGCAGCAGGACACCAGCTGCCTGTTCCGCAGGCTCCCCTCGGCCTCCTCCTCCTCCTGCGACCACTCCAAGCGCTCCGCCATCGAGGAGAACAAGTACATCGACCAGAAGGTGGTGCTGCCCGTCGCCCCGCCCCTTCAGACACATTCAGGGGTTCCTCTGCCGTCGCCCCGCCCCCTTCAGACACATTCAGGGGTTCCTCTGCCGTCGCTGCCCACCACAGCCCCGCTTGGGTTGTGCCGTTAGCCATGTTTTTTAGATGTTGATGTAAAGAGTATGAGATTCAGGGGGGGAATGAGATTTTGGGGGGGGGGGGGGGGGGGGTGAGATTCAGGGGCGGTATGAGATTCAGGGGGGGGATAAGATTCGGGGAGGTGAGATTCGGAGTGGGGGGGGTGAGATTAAGGGTGGGGGGGGGTGAGATTCAGGGGCGGGATGAGATTCGGGGGGGTGAGATTCTGGGGGGGGGGGGTGAGATTCAGGGGGCAGGATGAGATTCGGGGGCGGGGGCGGTATGAGATTCGGGGGGGATGAGATTCAGGGGGAGATGAGATTCGGGGGGGGGTGAGATTCTGGGGGGGTGAGATTCAGGGGCGAGATGAGATTCGGGGGCAGGATGAGATTCAGGGGGGGTGAGACTCAGGGGCGGTATGAGATTCAGGGGGGATGAGATTCGGGGCGGTATGAGATTCAGTGGGGGTGAGATTCAGGGGCGGGATGAGATTCGGGGAGGATGAGATTCGGGGGGGATGAGATTTGGGGGCGGTATGAGATTCAGGGGGGATGAGATTCGAGGGCGGTATGAGATTCAGGGGGGGTGAGATTCAGGGGCGGGATGAGATTCAGGGGGGATGAGATTTGGGGGGGATGAGATTCAGGGGGGATGAGATTTGGGGGGGATGAGATTCGGGGGCGGTGTGAGATTCAGGGGGGATGAGATTTGTGGGCGGTATGAGATTCAGGGGGGATGAGATTTGGGGGGGGTGAGATTCAGGGCGGGATGAGATTTGGGGGCGGTATGAGATTCAGGGGGGATGAGATTTGGGGGCGGTATGAGATTCAGGGGGGATGAGATTCGGGGGCGGTATGAGATTCAGGGGGGATGAGATTCAGGGGGATGAGATTTGGGGGCGGTATGAGATTCAGGGGGGATGAGATTCGGGGGCGGTATGAGATTCAGGGGGGATGAGATTCGGGGGCGGTATGAGATTCAGGGGGGATGAGATTTGGGGGCGGTATGAGATTCAGGGGGGATGAGATTCGGGGGCGGTATGAGATTCAGGGGGGTAGAGATTTGGGGGCGGTATGAGATTCAGGGGGGTAGAGATTTGGGGGCGGTATGAGATTCAGGGGGGTAGAGATTTGGGGGCGGTATGAGATTCAGGGGGGTAGCAGTGCTCTGCTGTTACTTGTGTCAGAGTTTGTGTTGGGCACTCGGCTGATGCGACGGGTTAATGCGGAAAATGGCAGCTTTCTTTCCCCACCTGAGAGACGCGCTTTCTGTTCACGTCTCCTTCACCTTTGCGGAGGCAGAGACGCTTCCCGCTGAAATAATTGTGGCTCTTAGAATATAAAGACTTAAGAGCAACTGAGTACTTCTGAGAATTCCCACGACGGTGCGTGAAAGAAAAGTTTTTTTTTTCTTTTGTTCTGAACGATTTGAGTTCGTGCCAGTTCAGGGGGAACTTAGTGGGATATTCTCTTTAAAATAAAAACTGTCAGTACGTCTTGGCACCTCAAAGAAAAGTGAATATCTAAAAACAGCTGGAATTTAATTGTAAGGTTTCACTTACTTATTTAAAAAGTGAGTGAATAAGCACTTGAGAATCAACCTCAGGGAATATATATGATGGGACTTCAGTGCAATGTTTCTGTTTAATACAACATCCTCTGGGTCAGTGGAGGAATGCTGAGGGGTTATTGTTGATGGAAGTATAAAGCTGTGTCACACAATTGAAAGCTCTGTAAAGAGGTAACTAGGGTGTATTGGATACTGAGTGATTACTGTAAGGTAAGCTCAGACCTGTGAGCCCCTCACACACGTGCGTAATATCGACTCAGGCACTGGAGAGCTGCTGGTTCTGCTCTTGTTCTTTCTTCGTGAGTGGATTCATAAATACCACATGACTCCTGCCCCTTTTTAAAAAAGAACAGCGGTGATGTTCCGTCCCTCTAAGGCCAGGCAGGGTGCCCCTGAGCATGAATACTGCTCCAGGTGCTGCCCCGGGGTCCTCAAACTGGGCAGTTTTGGTTTTGAAAAGAGAACCGCGTTCGCCCCCCCCTTGCCCTTTCCGTGTCTCTGATGTCACCAAAGTCACGTCGTCGTGGCGTGAGCTCAGAAGACCTCTGTAACCGGGGCCAACCCCTCGCCGAAATCTCCCTAAAGGGTTATTGAAGATATTTAAGATTCGGCGGTGGTTTCTTTGGGAGGTTTGCCGTACGGATTCCAGTCCATCGGCTGCCTGTGGACGTAGCTTTGATGGTGGTCTCTGTGTCGAGGAATGCCAGCTCACATTTTCTAGCTTGAAATGTTCAGTTTTCAGTTTGAAATGTTCCGTTTTTCAGTTTGAAATGTTCAGTTTTCAGTTTGAAATGTTCCGTTTTTCAGTTTGAAATGTTCAGTTTTCAGTTTGAAATGTTCTGTTTTTCAGTTTGAAATGTTCAGTTTTCAGTTTGAAATGTTCCGTTTTTCAGTTTGAAATGTTCAGTTTTTCAGTTTGAAATGTTGCCTCCGCTTCCATGATTTGTGAGTCTAGCCGTTTCTTGGATCAGCAGTTTCGCTCCCAGAAAAAGGGCACTTCTGTCCTGTTGAGGTGGTATTTATGTTGAAGCCAGATGACAGAGAGCTGAGGGCCTGCAAGTTAGATGTGGGGGGAAGGGGGGGGTAATGCCTGGATTAGTGTCTGTTTTTGTGGTGACTTAATATTAGGTGAGGACAGCAGTGTAATGTAATGGTTAGGGAACTGGGTTTGTATCCTAAAGGTTGCAGGTTTGATTCCCAGGTGGGGTTCTGCTGTTGTACCTTTGAGCAAGGTGCGTAGCCTGCATTGCTTCAGAAAAAATATCCGGCTGTATAAATGTATACTGTGTAAAAAAAAAATGGAAAAGCTGTGTAAGTCTTTCTGGATCAGAGCCTCTGCTAAATGCCTGTAATGTAATACGCTGGTGTAAGATTTACTCAGTAAATCAGGTTAAGGGTGGAACTGCTGTGTCCCCACATGGGATTTGAACCCGTAACCCCTGTGCTTACAGGCGAGGTTTCCCTAAATGCGCGCCCCCTGTTCTGCCTGCAGCTGCCTTTCTGTTATTTATCTCTCCCTTCTCTTACTCATCTCTCCTTTCTCTTACTCATCTCTCCTTTTCTCTTTCCTCCTTTCCAAGCTCCGGAGATCGATATTCAGCATCCGCGCCCGCAACCTCCTTGAGAAGGAGACGACCATCAATAAGATCCTGCGGTAAGACCGATGTCTTTTTACGGCTCGTAGAGATGGGCAGTGTGTAGGGCATGTTTTAGGTGTGAGTGGTCATGTGACCTGGGGAAGGAGCATGGCGCTATGAGACTCTCCTCTGTGCCGCCGCAGGGCCTGCACCAGGCAGCGCATGCTGAGCGGCTCGTTCGAGGGCCAGCCCGCCAAGGAGCGCTCCATCCTGAGCGTGCAGCACCACATCCGCCAGGAGCGCAGGTCAGTGCTCATACACACACCACATCCGCCATCACATCCGCCAGGAGCGCAGGTCAGTGCTCATACACACACCACATCCGCCATCACATCCGCCAGGAGCACAGGTCAGTGCTCATATACACACCACATCCGTCAGGAGCGCAGGTCAGTGCTCATATACACATCACATCCGCCAGGAGCGCAGGTCAGTGCTCATATACACATCACATCCGCCATCACATCCGCCAGGAGCGCAGGTCAGTACTCATATACACATCACATCCGCCATCACATCCGCCAGGAGCGCAGGTCAGTACTCATATACACATCACATCCGCCATCACATCCACCAGGAGCGCAGGTCAGTACTCATACACACACCACATCCGCCATCACATCCGCCAGGAGCGCAGGTCAGTACTCATATACACACCACATCTGCCAGGAGCGCAGGTCAGTGCTCATACACACACCACATCCGCCAGGAGCGCAGGTCAGTGCTCATACACACACCACATCCGCCATCACATCACATTGCATTCACTGCAGGTATAGGTCATATTTGACAAATATAAAGTTATTCAGGTCTCCATATATCATATATCATGTCCATTATGTCGTATGAACCTGCAGTGCACAGCCAGCCACATGTGTGCACACCACACACACACACACACACACACACAGGTAATATGTACATATCACATTTATTGTTAGTTGTTATTCTTGCTTTTACTGTCTTATTCCATTTACCAGTAGAGTTTAAACTGGAGTTGGTGCAGAATATGAGCAGTATATGAAGATGTAGCTGAGTGGGTCTTAGTCTCTCTCTCTCTCTCTCTCTCTCTCTCTCTCTCTCTCTCTCCCCCTCTCTCTCTCTCCCCCTCTCTCCAGGTCCCTGAGACATGGCTCCACCAGCCAGCGAATCAGCCGTGGGAAATCTCTGGAGACTCTTACACAGGACGTGAGTGTCCCACACACTAACACACACGCTTACACACGCCATCACACACTTTCACACACACACTCTAGCACACGCTGGCGCACACACTCCCACACAAGCTCTCACACACACTCTCAGCCATGCAACTCAAACCCCTCCTCCTCTCCTCTCCTCTCCTCCCCTCCTCTCCTTCCCCCCCCTCTCCTCCTCCGCTTCCCCCTCTCCTCTCCTCTCCTCTCCTCCTCCTCTCCTCCCCTTCCCCCTCTCCTCTCCTCCAGCACTCCAGCACGGTGCGGTACCGTAACGCTCAGAGGGAGGACAGTGAGATCAAGATGATCCAGGAGAAGAAGGAGCAGGCCGAGATGAAGCGGTAGGAGGGCAGGAGCCTGTGCCCCCCCCCCCCCCCCCCCCCCCAACGTCCGTAGCCACCCCCACCACCATGTCCGTACACACCAAAGGTCCCCCCACGATCGTACACCCCAAGCCCCCCCCCCAATCCACGTCCACACGCAGCTCCCAGGGGGGCAAGGACAGCGCAGAGAGAATGCTCATTACTGAGCCCCCCCCCACCCACCCCAGAGCTCCACACGCCCACGTCAAACCAGTGTCTCATCATGCCCCCCCCCCCCACATAAACAGCTCGGCTCTTAGCATTCGGCTCCTGCAGAGTTGAATCCCCCGAGCACTGCCCGGAGGCTGGAGCCTCGCTCTCGCACTGTACAGTTAGACATGGCTGTGTTCAGTCTAATGTCTTCTGCAGCATAGGGACCATGCGGGGTACTGCTAGGTCTAAGAAGCGCTGTCATTTCTACACGCTGAATCCAAAATGTGCAGGAATGTGCACTTTAACCACACGTGAATTGTCTGATTGCAATTCTAACGTTGTGGAGTGCAGAGCCAAATCAAGGTATAAAACAAACAAAAAGAAAGTATGTGTCCCAAACATTATGGAGCGCATTGTGTGTCCATCGTATGTGCCTCAGTCTGTCCGACTGTGTCCAGTTGTGCGTGTGGTTTTTGTGTTTCTCACAGGAAGGTGCAGGAGGAGGAGTTGCGGGAGAACCACCCGTACTTCGACAAGCCCCTGTTCATCGTGGGCAGAGAGCATCGCTTCCGGAACTTCTGCAGAATGGTGGTGCGAGCGCGCTTCAACGCGTACGTGTTCGCCCTTTTTATATTTTATATTTTTATGAAAATGCTTTTACGGGGGTAGTTCACTTCCTGCAGTTTCTGTTCAAATATTATTTCAGTTTTTGTGTGATTTCAGTAGGCCTAATCAGTTTTTGTTGTTGAATATTTGGAGGCATCTCTGATGACCTGCTGATTTAACAATGACTGGCCTGCGGCATTCTGGGGTTTGTAGTCTAAGGCAAAGAAAGTTCTTGCAAGTACACTTCAAGTTACTCTAGAGCAGCATGTGCAGTAACATTACACCTTCAGACGTTATACATGTGTGTGTTGCCAGATTATTCTTTTAGACTATTGCACTCAAGGGAAGAACCAGCGCAATATAAAAACTGATATTTATGTCTACTATGAGCTGTGAAGAAGCGCTATAAAATTCATTTCTTCATATGTTCAGCCTCATAACATTGATTGTACACTAAACTTGATATAATACTTTAAAAAGCCCCAGAAAGTGAACTGTCTCTTTAAAGATGACGGTCGGATAATAAACTCGGTCAAAGAAACGGCGGTTGGTGTAATTTATTTAAACTACCTGCACATGAATCACTCATTGCAAAATGAGCCCGGGCTCGAAGCTGATTGAGTGTCAGTGAACCTGAAATTGAGTCTCACGGGTGAATTATCGCTCCGTTCGTTTTCTGTCAAACGGTATGTTCAGGGGCTGCTTTCATAATTCGCTCATTACTTGTGCATCATGGGAAATATGCTAATAATGTGCTTTTGTATGCAGGTCAAAAACAGACCCAATAACAGGAGCGGTGAAGAACACAAAGTATCATCAGCTGTAGTGAGTTTTTGAATTATGTTTTTTTCTGCGTGTCGATATGTACACCTGGTTTATTTCATTTGGGCATTTTACATCACAGTTATCTACCATTAATCTGCCATCGTGCTATTGACAGATTTGTGTACTTCCATTTTGGCTGTTGCCGGTCGTCAAACTGACGTAGCGATGCACGCTAAATCATAGCTAATGCAGACCTCAGGGTGTGAAGACTTGCTAACGTGGCGTCGGTGCATTATTGAATTCACTGGAATAAAGAAATGAGCAAGAACAGAGGACTTGCGGTGCTGTAAAATCAACCCTTTGACACAAAATTGCATCAGATTACATGTAGCATGGAGCCCTCGAATGTGAGAATCAGCCTGAAAGGGTTGTCATTAGCTCCACTGTGCGCCGGGGAGCTTAAATAGAAGCCGCCCTCCTCTGATGAGCTGACTCTGTTGTGTGGCCGTTTGCGGGGGGAAGAAATGATGTTTTTCTCAGCAGAGCGTGAAATCGGGTCAGTCTTATATAAGACTGCTAATTACAGCGCCTTCGACGAGCTGAGATTGAAGGGCTCTCTGTAAGGAGCCAGGACTCTCTGAAAATGTCTCACACCGTGACTGTGTTTTTGAGTGCTGACTGTGTTTGTGAGTGCTGACTGTGTTTGTGAGCTGACTGTGTTTGAGAGCTGACTGTGTTTTTTGAGTGCTGACTGTGTTTGAGAGCTGACTGTGTTTGAGTGGGGACTGTGTTTTTGACTTCTGACCGTTTGAGTGCTGTGTTTGTGAGCTGACTGTGTTTGTGAGTGCTGACTGTGTTTGAGAGCTGACTGTGTTTGAGTGGGGACTGTGTTTTTGAGTGCTGACTGTGTTTGAGTGGGGACTGTGTTTTTGAGTGCTGACTGTGTTTGTGAGAGCTGACTGTGTTTCAGTGGGGACTGTGTTTTTGAGTGCTGACTGTGTTTTGAGAGCTGACTTTATGAGTGTTGAATGTGTTTGAGTGCTGTGTTTGAGTGATGGCTGTGTTTATGAGTAATGACTGTGCACGAGTGTTGACTGTGTCGTAGTCACTGTGTGTGTGTTCCTCAGCGATCTCCTGGGCCTGGTCACCTATCTGGACTGGGTGATGATAGTGGTCACCATCTGCTCCTGCATCTCCATGATGTTTGAGTCTCCCTTCACCCGGGTCATGCAGGTCCCCACCCTTCAGGTAAACGAGGGAGTTTACTGCTGACTGTTCCAGTGCATTTCAAACTCCATGTTTCCCCTTCCACCAATCAAGCTCTACATCTTGCCGGTGCTAGGCAACATGCACAACCCCTCTAAGTAACATAGTTTTACTCCTGTTCAACCTTTGTGTCAGTCACATTTGTAGTTTGTGAACTTGACAAAGCTTTGTTTTTTTTTTTAACATAATTTAAGACACACACAAATCTTTTACCAAGCTGGTACATTCATGGCAGCTTTGTGTTCCATTTCACACTCATTTCAGTTTTCTCACAGAAACAGAGCAGAAATTTACCAGCTGGCGTCCGATCTCGGACGAGTTTAACGTCATTTCTGTGTTTCTGTGACCTGTAGATCGGAGAGTACGTCTTCGTCATCTTCATGAGCATCGAGCTCAACCTGAAGATCATGGCCGACGGCCTCTTCTTCACCCCGACGGCTGTCATCCGGGACTTCGGAGGAGTCATGGACATCTTCATATACTTAGTAAGAGGAACGCTGGCTGTGTCTCTACCTGCGTGTACCTGTAGGGGGCGATGGGCGTGTCTCACACACTGGCACTCTCTCTCTCTCTGTCTCTCTCTCTCTCTCCCCCCCCTCTCTATCTCTCTGTCTCTCTCTCTCTCTCTCTCTCCCTCCCTCTCTCCCCCCTCTCTCTATCTCTCTGTCTCTCTCTCCCTCTCTCTCTCTCCCTCTCCCCCCTCTCCCCCCCTCTCTCTCTCTCTCCCTCTCCCCCTCCCCCTCCCCCTCTCCCCCCCCCCCCCCAGGTGAGTCTGATCTTCCTGTGCTGGCTCCCGGCGAACGTGCCCCCCGAGTCGGGGGCGCAGCTGCTGATGATGCTGCGCTGTTTGAGGCCGCTGCGCATCTTCAAGCTGGTGCCCCAGATGAGGAAGGTGGTGCGCGAGGTCCTCAAGGGCTTCAAGGAGATCTTCCTGGTGAGAGACGCACACTGGATACGCGTTTACATGCACACACACACACTGGATATGCGTACACGTTCACACGCACGCACACACACACACACACACACACTGGATACGCGTACACGTTCACACACACACACACTGGATACGCGAACACGTTTACACGCACGCACACACACACACGCGCACGCGCACACTGGATACGCGTACACGTTTACACACACACACATATATATATAGATAGCAGGGCTGATTCCTGTGATTAGCTCCACTGATTGGCTGAGTGTGCATGATGAACATCAGGGTTCTTCAGAGGGATTTTCCTGGCTCAGGCTCACCACTGCATCTAGTTAACAGTCGCATTTTATTAATAATGTGCTAACCTGCCTGGGATACTATAGTAGCGTTTCAGAACACCTTGCGATACGCTTCACAGATAAAGAGTGCCTCTGTTAAAGCCAGTGTGAGTGAGGTGCAGCGAGCAGAGCTTTAATGGTGCCTGTGACTGCTCCCCGCAGGTCTCCATCCTCCTCCTCACCCTCATGCTGGTCTTCGCCAGCTTCGGGGTTCAGCTCTTCGCCGGAAAGCTCGCCAAGTGCAACGACCCTCACATCGACGAGCGGGTAGGAGCGAGGTGCCTACGCAGCGCGCGCGTGCTCGCCAACCCGCCGCGGCTGAAGCGTCATGTGACCTGGCGCTCTCTGTCCGTCTCTACCGCAGAGGGACTGTCACGGAATATTCCGGATCAACGTCAGCGTCTCCAAAAACCTGAACCTGAAGCTGAAGGCGGGGGAGAAGAAGCCGGGCTTCTGGGTGCCGCGGGTCTGGTGAGCCGGTCTTCACCGCCTCCTTCCAAAACCCTTTAAAGCGTTCTGTACCAAAGGGAACGGGGAGGGGGGGGGGTTCACAGAAGAGGGGGTGCAGGTTCGGAGGGGAGCTGAGGAGCAGTGTGTTGGGTTTTTCTGGGCCGTGTGGAGCGGGCCCTTTCGCGCGCGCGTGGGGGGGGTAGTGGTGTTAGCGGCACATTCCGCCGTTTCCAGAGAGGCGGCGGCGAATTTGGCTGAGTCACCGAGCGCCTCCATCCATCAGCCCGTCTGCGCCCTCCCATAAGACCCCCGAGAGAGCCTCGCCGGCGTCTGATCAGGGCGACGTGCCGTCCGTGTGCAACACCAAACGCCGCCCCCCTCCCCCCACACCCCCCCCCCCCCCCCCTCGCGGAAGGGCCTGAGGATGCTCTGTTTTTCGCTGTCAGGAGAGGATGGGGAAATGAGCTGCTTTTAAACGGCTCCCTCTGGAGGCATTCGTTTGAGGATGGGTGGTCATTGGCATGCAGGGGGCCAGACTGGAAAGGGGGGGGGAGATGAATTACTTTGACCCCCTCGCCAGGCCTTGATTACAGCCCCGGTCCTATTAAAAAAAACTTTATTTTATGATATCAGGGGACAGAAAGTTTTCCCTTTTTAAACGCTTTGTCTTCACCTTCCTCCAGCCGTGTCTGTGTGAGTCAGCGAGTCCCGCCTCTCTCTCTCTCTCTCCCTCTCTCTCCTCCTCTCTCTCTCTCACTCCTCTCTCTCTCTCTCTCTCTCTCTCTCTCTCTCTCTCTCTCTCTCATCTCTCTCTCTCACACCATCTCTCTCTCTCCTCTCTCTCTCTCTCTCTCCCTCCCTCTTTCTCTGTCACTACTCTTCTCTCTCTCTCTCTCTCTCTCTCTCTCTCTCTCTCGCCCTCTCGCCCCAGGGCCAACCCGCGGAATTTTAACTTCGACAACGTGGGCAACGCCATGCTGGCGCTGTTCGAGGTGCTGTCGCTGAAGGGCTGGGTGGAGGTGCGGGACGTCATCATCCACCGCGTGGGACCGGTACGCTGCCCCCCCCCCCCCCCGAGACCCCCCCCCCCCCTCCCCAAGACCCCCCCCTGCACCCGAGACCCCCGCTTTCTCCTCCACAGTGCTTAAGGTTGTGGTTCTGAGGCCATTGCTCTTGTACATGGGCGGCAGTGTAGTGTAATGGGTAAGGAGCTGGTCTTGAAGCCTAAAGGTCGCAGGTTCGATTCCCAGGTAGGGCACTGCCGTTGTACCCTTGAGCAAGGTACTTAACCTGCATTGCTTCAGTATATATCCAGCTGTATAAACGGATACAATGTAAATGCTGTGTAAAAAGTTGTGTAAGTCGCTCTGGATAAGAGCGTTTGCTAAACGTAATGTAACATAATGTACTGTAACGTCTGTCTCCTGCTGCAGATACACGGCATCTACATCCACGTCTTCGTCTTCCTTGGCTGCATGATCGGCCTCACCCTGTTCGTGGGCGTGGTCATCGCCAACTTCAACGAGAACAAGGTAGGCAGGATGTGTGAGCCTGTGTGGGGGAATCCAGAGGTGCCACCCCAGCCGCCCCATTGGACACGCCCCTGATGTTGTCATGGCACGGTTGGTGATACAGTGCAGTGTAGTGTGAAGGTTAGGGAACCTAAAGCTTACAGGTTCAATTCCCAGCTAAGACTGTTCCTGTTCATTAAAGCTGTATGTAAAAATGCTAAACCTGTGCAGGTCACTCTGGATGAGAGCGTCTGCTAAGTGCCTGTAGTGTGCTGTAATGTCCCTGATTGGCTGAAGAGGCCTGTGAGGAAGCTCAGTGTGTCTGCATCCCCAGGGCACGGCTCTGCTCACGGTGGACCAGCGGAGATGGGAGGACCTGAAGAGCAGACTGAAGATAGCCCAGCCGCTGCACCTGCCCCCCCGCCCAGGTGAGTGAGCTACAGCCCCCTGCCCCCCTGCCCCCCCGCCCGGGTGAGTACTACAGCCCCCTGCCCCCCCGCCCAGGTGAGTGAGCTACTACCCACTCCACCTGCCCCCCCGCCCAGGTGAGTACTACAGCCCCCTGCCCCCCCGCCCAGGTGAGTACTACAGCAGGGCCTCCCAAAAACCTGCTGTACCCCTCCCCCTGCCCCCCCGCCCAGGTGAGTACTACAGCAGGGCCTCCCAAAAACATGCTGGACCCCCTCCCCCTGCCCCCCCTGCCCAGATAAGTACTACACCCCCTGCCCCCCCGCCCAGGTGAGTGAGCTACTACCCGCTCAACCGCTTAAAAACCTGCCCCCCGCAAGGTGAGTGTGCTACAACCCCTCCCCCCCCACCCAGGTGACTGAGCTACAGCCTCCCAAAAACCCGCTCAAACAAATGACACAGGTTTTAAACTTTTATGTGATAGCCCTTGTCTCATTTCTCATGCTTGGTGGTCTTGTATGATATATGATAATATCATATAGTCTCATGGCCTCTCACACAGATAATGTCATCACTCTTTAGAGATGTGTCTGTGTGCTATAACGTTAAATGGCCTCTCAGTGGAGTTTAATGGGTGTTGATGCAGATCTCAAAGGTTAACCGGTCCATTGTAGTGCGGGTCCATTGGCCACGGTGAGGTCATTTCACGGGGCCTTGAAATTAATCATGATGGTCAGCAAACGCTCGCCAGAGAGCTCCACACCTGTGCGGTCTGGAGTCTGGAGTAACCGGGGAGAACCGGCTGGCTGGAGCGCTGCTTCTCCTCCTCGTACGCTGGAGAAGCAGATTGAGTTTCCCTTGGAAAGGAGGTGAAGATCCTGCTGAACAGCTCTGGGGCCGGGGGGGGGGGGGGGGGGGGGTTGGGGAGGAGAGCGGCTCTGCTGTGTTATTAGCAGATGTATTAGCCGCTTGTTTGATCCGACGGGTCTCTGTCTTTGCATCAGGTGCCCATCTCACCGCCCTGTTAATGAGCGTTTCCTGGGAGACGCTGAGAGACACGCGCGCACACACGCACACACACACGCACACACACGCACACACACGCACACGCGCGCTCATCAGTCTGAGTGAGACAGCACAGTCACCAAGACTGATGAGCAGCATGCTGAACAGACAGGTTTACAGCAGAGAGGAGAGAGGGAGAGAGAGGGAGGGAAAGAAGGAGAGGGAGAGAGAGAGGGAGAGAAACAGAGAGGGAGAGGAGAGAGGGGTGAGAGGGAGAGAGGAAAAGAGGGAGAGAGAGAGGGAGAGAGGCAGAGAGGGGGAGATAGAGGAAGAGAGAGAGAGACAGAGACAGAGAGGGGGAGAGAGACAGAGGAGGAGAGAGAGAAAGAGTGTGTGTGTCTTTGTGTGTGAGTGTGTTTGTGTGTGTGTGTGTGTGTATCTGCGAGAGGGAGAAAGAATATTTGAAGCATGACTCAAAATACGGTTTTGAATCTTCCATTTCCTGGCGCATATTTGTCCGTTTAAGAGATCGGTTATGCGTATGTGTCACGGATGTGAAGTGTCTGTAAACAGACCAGGCGCGTAATGTTCAGACAAATATGCTTTTGACTCACAGCGCTGCGTCTGCTCTGGACTCTGCACGCTTGGACTGCGCTAAAAGAACAAGCCTCCGATTCCTTCAGTGTCTCATTGATGCATTATTTTCCCATTCATTCTCACAGTGGTTCCACTGAGAATTCTAACACAGATGGAATTCAGGTATTCATATTTCCCGTAATGAAGGCATGAGGAGCTATGGCGGGAACGCCGGCAAGGGGAAGTGGGAATCGGGAAGCCCGTGCGGGGCTGCGATCGGAACGCCGCGGCGGTGGTTATAGCCTCCGGCAGATCCGGCCGAACAGTCTGCTCTTCAGCGAAAAGGGAGATAATAACAGCCAGACGTGAGAGAGAGAGAGAGAGAGAGAGAGAGAGAGAGAGAGAGAGAGAGAGAGAGAAAGAGAGAGAGAGAGAGAGAGAGAGAGAGAGAGAGGGGTGGAGGAAGACTAGCTGTACATTTCGCTGATGTGTCAATTTATCTCCGCTGGAGTGGGGGGGGGGATGCGTTTGGAGTTGCGCTGTGGGGATGGCAGGAACCGAAGAAGGAGGTAGAGAGAGAGAGAGGGGAGGAGGGAGAGAGAGAGGAGAGGGGGGGAAGAGTGGGAGAGAGAGAGAGAGAGAGAGAGGGGAGGAGGGAGAGAGAGAGAGGGGAAGAGTGGAAGAGAGAGATGGAGAAGGAGGGGGGAGAGAGAGATGGAGAAGGAGGGGGGGGGAGATGGAGAGGAGCTGGGGAGAGATGGGAGAGAGTGAGAGGAGGGGGGAGGAGATGGAGAGAGATGGAAGTGAGAAAAAGAGGGGGGAGGGAGAGAGATGGAGAAGGGGGGGAGAGAAAGATGGAGAAGGAGAGAGAGAGAGGGGCAAGAGAGAGGGGGAAAGCGAGAGAGAGCGAATGAAAGCTGCATAGACTACTTTCTACCACTCCTTGGGCTAACAGGAAAATCAGTGGTGTAGTCAGCGCTGGTGAATCTGGCAGCACTGATGTGATGTTGAAGCAGCGCTGATGTGATGTTGAAGCAGCTCAGATGTGATGTTGGAGCAGCTCTGATGTGATGTTGAAGCAGCTCTGATGTGATGTTGGAGCAGCTCAGATGTGATGTTGAAGCAGCTCTGATGTGATGTTGAAGCAGCGCTGATGTGATGTTGAAGCAGCTCTGATGTGATGTTGAAGCAGCGCTGATGTGGCTGGATTCAGGGCTTCGCTGAGGGTGGGGCGGTGTGGCTGAGGGCGCTGAGTGCAGTGAGATACGTTCTCCTGGTGTGGTCTAATGAAAGGCCTCAGGCCTGTCTGTGTGCTGTATGTACTTTCACTGCTCAGGAGGCACAACTGAAAGCACTGGGGAAAAAAAGATTAAAGTTGAAGCTCTGGGCAAAGAAGTGGTATTGACTACGTGACTGAATACGAGTTCTGTAGTCGTATAAAGTCGTATTCAGCTGTAGAAATGGTCACGCGCGTACGCGGATGTCAGGTGCCCTGTTTTATTCTTTGGCGAAACGAAGGGATGCTGTCCCATTGAGTCGCCAGTTGTATGTTGTGATATATATAAGCCCTGATTGATTTGAATGGTACTGAGATAGTAGAATGTTCTAGAGAGTATCAGAGCAGCGGATTCGGACTCTTAGGAGTGTAGTGAGCTGCCATTGGTGTGACTGAATCTTGTGGGAAACACATTTAACGGAGAAGACTCTTCTGACATTAAGGTCTCTCCGGCTGTACGCGGTCCTGCACCTACTCAAGCAGCCCAGGGACCCAGGGCTAGTGGCTGTGGGTGCCTGTGATGTCTGAGTTCTCTACAGAAGCCAGCAGGTCACCGTAAAAAAGCAGCACAACCGTTTCACTGACTGTTATTATTACAGCAGTGTGAGTCTGAGGGAGATTAATGTGCGAGCTGTTCTTGCGGGAAAGTCATAATTAATACAGCGGGGAGATTTATTCATTCGTGAATTTGTGCTTCAGAGTGTGAGGGATTTATTACTGTCAATAAAGCTTTAAATAATTGCTATCATCCAGTAAAGAAAAATGAAAACACTCCGTAGACACAATGTGTAATAAAACTGTAATCTTAAAATGTGGCCTGGCCAGAGTTTTATAGGGTGTCTGCTTTTTTTCCCCCACTCACAAAAACCTCGGCATCTGATTCCTGTTATTATATGAAGTCACTGTCACTGGGTTAAAGTGGTACTCTGCCACGGTGTCTCTGGGGTGGACAGAGGGGCCATTTTGAGTGTCAGAGGTGCGAGGACCAGACACGCTGTTTTTATACTGCACTTTTGTGTGACAGCGAAGGCCAAAGTTCTCAGAAAACCGGTTTCAGAAAGAGCGATTTACGGAGGCGGAGGAATCTGAAAGGTTCAGAACGGCGGGCCGAAGGTGAGCCGGAACGGCGAGAGCAGGTCGGTTATAAACGCGGCGTTGAGTCGGACGGGGGCGGTAAGCGGCGGCTGCGGACCGCAGGCGGCGAAGGAACCGCCGGGAGGCTCGGACCCTGGTTTAAACGTCTGGCGCCCACACGAGTAGCTGCGCTGAGAGAAAGAGCTCCGAGCTCAGATCGATATGGCGGGGATGAAAAGAGACTGACACCGGGAGCTCCATGCCAAACTCCCTCGGTTTCCCTCGGAGAGAAGCACTCCTGACCCTGTATATGCGATGCTTCATGCACTGCATTATCAGATTATTTTATATATGATCCCCCAGTGACTCTTCATATTTATGAAGTCAGCCAGTGGCCTTTATGAAAATTCTTCAGGGCACCTACTGTGGTTTTTAAAAATATATAAATCTGAGGCTACTGACAGTGCATCAGACACCCAGGTGAGGCCACACACTAATTTGTACTTGAGCATCCAGTGAAAATATCTCCATGAGTGCAATTATTATTACTTGTATATAGTTTTTTCCATAGGAAACCTAAAATAAATGTTAAGCTCCAGTTATCTTAATTATAAAAATGAAAGTAGGGTTTTGTAAGTATAGTTCTTCTTCATACAAGCTTATGGAGTGTCTTGGTGCTGAGCCGGGAAATGACAAAAGCAGGTAAAGTCTCTAACTGGACCCTTTCCTTATTTTGAATATTAATTCCATGTCTCTTCTGTGATGTATCTGTTTGTGTCTTGCTCTAGCCTGCCAATGTACTTACCGTCCAAAATCCATCTCCAAAACTGTCTGTATCTGTACTGTCTTGGACACTGGGTGCCTTCACAATGTGATTTGAAAAGTGTTCAGAGTTTAAAGATTTAATTAAGTTTGTGAACGTCCACGTGAAAGTGTCGCTCTTTTTGTAATTACTTTCTGCAGAAAATGGCGGCTTTCGTGCCAAGATGTATGACATCACTCAGCACCCCTTCTTCAAGCGCAGCATCGCCGTTCTGGTCCTGGCGCAGTCTGTGCTGCTCTCAGTCAAGGTGAGAAAGTCACCGTTTTTTCAGTCAAGGTGAGAAAGTCACCATTTTTCAGTTAAGGTGAGGAAAGTCACCATTTTTCAGTTAAGGTGAGAAAGTCACCATTGTTTTAGTTGAAGTGAGGAAAGTTGCAGTTTTTTAAGTTAAGTTGAAGAAAGTTATAGTTTTTTTAGTTAAGTTGAGAAAAGTAATAGTTTTACTGCAGTGTGTTTTAAATCCTCAATGGGTATCAGAGATTTCAGTCTTGAACAAGGCCCCAACTTAATATTCAAGCTCACTCACATTTAGATTTTTGTGTGTGTGTGTGTGTGTGACGTGTGTGTGTGTGCATGTGTTTCAGTGGGATGTCGATGACCCTGTGACGTTTTCCCTGGCCACCATGTCAGTGATCTTCACCTTCATATTTGTGCTGGAGGTAAGGCTGGTGTGCTTCTCCTGTTGGTCACAAAAGCAAAATGGACATGGAATAGTGCACTTAGAAAACTACTGGAGGTGAAATCCGTTGCTCTGACGACTCTAAGTCCTTATACAGACCTGCAGCGCTGGCGATTGACTCTGAAGTTTCAAAGTGAATTATTTTCTTCGCTAATCAAGTGTTTAAACAGCGATAATAATGTGGGAAATATGTTAGCTCTCTCACAGAGTATTGGTTGCATTTCAAAGATAATAAGCGGACTCTACCATGGGTCTGCCACAGGGAGTTTTTCCTTGCCACTGTTGCTTTAGCTTGCTCCTGTGGGGAGGTTTAGGCCAGGGTTGTCTGTGGAGCGTATTGTGACAGTTGAAATGCGCTGTATAAATACATTTTGATAGATTTTTGATTGACGGTCCAGGTGACGATGAAACTGATCGCCATGTCGCCAGCCGGGTACTGGCAGAGCAGGAGGAACCGCTACGACCTCCTGGTGACCTCCCTGGGGGTGATATGGATCGTCCTGCACTTCGCTCTGCTGGTAAGCCTCGTCCTGGTAGCGTGCCGTGAGCCGAGCTTTACGCTCCTCCAGTGTGTGCGTTAAACTGCAGTGCGTCTGTCCGGCTGAAGTGGTTTGGAGAGCAGTCAGCTGGGATCGCTCAGAACACTTAACCAGTGCCAGCCAGCGGCAGATGGGCTCCCCCCTTCAGGTTCTGGTCCAGTCAGGTTCTGCTCCAGGTTCCCCCTCTGAGTCAGGTTCTGCTCCAGGTTCCCCCTTCGAGTCAGGTTCTGCTCAGGGTTCCCCCTCTGAGTCAGGTTCTGCTCCAGGTTCCCCCTTCGAGTCAGGTTCTGCTCAGGGTTCCCCCTCTGAGTCAGGTTCTGCTCCAGGTTCCCCCTCTGAGTCAGGTTCTGCTCAGGGTTCCCCCTCTGAGTCAGCCTCTACTCCAGTCATTTTCCCTGCCACGGCCGCCCCAGGCCTGCTCTTGAGGGGGGTGGGGGTTCAGGCCTGGATGTCTGGAAGGCTGCTTTGTGGGCTCCCCCCTTCAGGTTCTGGTCCAGTCAGGTTCTGCTCCAGGTTCCCCCTCTGAGTCAGGTTCTGCTCCAGGTTCCCCCTTCGAGTCAGGTTCTGCTCAGGGTTCCCCCTCTGAGTCAGGTTCTGCTCCAGGTTCCCCCTTCGAGTCAGGTTCTGCTCAGGGTTCCCCCTCTGAGTCAGGTTCTGCTCCAGGTTCCCCCTCTGAGTCAGGTTCTGCTCAGGGTTCCCCCTCTGAGTCAGCCTCTACTCCAGTCATTTTCCCTGCCACGGCCGCCCCAGGCCTGCTCTTGAGGGGGGTGGGGGTTCAGGCCTGGATGTCTGGAAGGCTGCTTTGTGACAGTGCCCTTTATAGAAAGCGCTATAGAAAATGAAATTGAATTGAAGTGAAGTGAAAGCCGCTGACTTGGTCAGAGCAGTGAGCTGGAATGAAGAGGCCTCCTGTTCTGTCTGGTCTGATCTGCAGAATGCCTACACCTACATGATGGGCACCTGTGTCATCGTCTTCAGGTTCTTCACCATCTGCGGGAAGCATGTGAGTATGTGAGCGTGGGGGGGGGGGTTCAGAACCGCGTCCGATTCGTCAGATATCCTCGTCTCTTTTGTCATTCTCAGGGCTGCTTAACTCTGCAGTTTTTCCTGCTTTCTGTAAACCGTAAACACTGTAAGAGCTGTGCAGCGCTCAAATAGAACAGTCAAGCCTGAAAATATTAGATTCACCCTCCAGAACCAGGGATGGATAGACCTCTACTAGCCTGTTTTCCTGTGTTTTTTAGACTGTAGAGGAAAGTAGTCTCATAACAGAATTAGGCCATCTATTCTTTCAGTACTTTGTATCCCATTGGTTCACCAAAGAGGTACCTTTCTCAACAGCAGTGTCTAACCTGGGAATTGAACCTGCAACCTTTCGGTCACAAGCTCAGTTCTCTGACCTCAGGCCTGACTCTGACATTTTGAGTCTGATGTGTCAAGTGATTTTTTTTTGTTTGTTCACCTGTTCTATCTGTAAACCCCCATTCCCCCTCCCCTCAGGTAACGCTGAAGATGCTGTTGCTCACAGTGGTGGTCAGCATGTACAAGAGCTTCTTCATCATCGTGGGCATGTTCCTCCTCCTCCTCTGCTACGCCTTCGCCGGGGTGGTCCTCTTCGGCACCGTCAAGTATGGAGAGAACATCAACAGGTCTGCCCCCCCCCCCCCCCAACCACCCCCGATCTCACCCCCGTGAACATCAACAGGTCTTCCCGGCCCCCCAACCCCCCCCCCGGAGAGAACATCAACAGGTCTGCCCCCCCCCCCCCCCAACCCAACCACCCCCCCCGAGTGAACATCAACAGGTCTTCCCCCCAACCACCCCCACCCAAAAAAGTACGGAGAGAAGATCAACAGGTCTCCCCCCCCCCCCCAACCACCCCCCGAGTGAACCCAACAGGTCTTCCGCCCCCCAACCACCCCCCCGAGAGAACATCAACAGGTCTTCCCCCCCCCAACCACCCCCACCCAAAAAAGTACGGAGAGAAGATCAACAGGTCTGTCAACCACCCCCACCAAAAAAACCCCCCCCAACCAAGTATGGAGAGAACATCAACAGGTCTGCCCCCCCCCCCCCCCCAACCACCCCACCGAGAGAACATCAACAGGTCTTCCCCCCCAACCACCCCCACCCAAACAAGTACGGAGAGAACATCAACAGGTCTTCCCCCCCAACCACCCCCACCCAAACAAGTACGGAGAGAAGATCCACAGGTCTGTCCCCCCCCTCCCCCAACCACCCCCCCACCCAACCAAGTACGGAGAGAACATCAACAGGTCTGCCCCCCCCCCCCACCCACCCCCCCCCCAAGAGAACATCAACAGGTCTTCCCCCCCAACCATCCCCCCCCAAACAAGTATGGAGAGAAGATCATCAGGTCTGCACCCCCCCACACCCGGCAAACACCCCCCCACCCAACCAAGTACGGGGAGAACATCAACAGGTCTTCCCCCCCCAACCACCCCCCTACCCAACCAAGTATGGAGAGAACATCAACAGGTCTGCCCCCCCCCCAACACCCCAACCACCCCCCACCCCGCTTTTTAACGAGTAAGGGCCCAAAGTGTCACTCCAGCGAACGTGAGACTTGTATCTCCCTCCACAGGCACTCCCTGTGCTGGCAGGAACAGTGGGAGTCTGTTAGATTTCACACGGAGGAAAATGTGCAACTGCCAAAGCTGAATGTGTCACTATTCATCTCTTATTCTTCTTTTCTTAAATGAGCTTTCCACTAAACTGGGTTTTCTTTGTCTTGTTAATTGGATGACAGAATATCTAACCATAGTGCACTCTGTCCTTATCTTTGAATAACTTATTCCAGCAAGCAGGTTTTTTTTGTTTCCTCACATTCTTTTTTTTATTCAGAAACTGATCTGGTCATTTAGGCTGTTGCCAAAAACTCATTACTTGTGAGAAAGGAGGAAGGTGATGACAAACCGATGGTAGAATCAGATGCCCTTCCCAAAAAGGAAAAGGTCGCACCTGACAAAATGGCTCGCACACTAGCACCAGAGCAAGATGAAGTCCCTGCTGAAGATTCCAGCGTAGACCAGCTGGGATTGTAAGCTGGTTAAAGTTTTGTCTTCGATACTTCTGCCTGGTCATAGCTGGTCCGTGGCTGGTCAAAGCTGGTTAAGCTGGTAGAGTAAGCTGGTGGTCAAACTGGTAGACTAGCTGACTATATATGGATGGTCAGCTGGTGACTGTCAAAAACACAGTGCTTGACCATCTTAGGCTGGTTTAAGCTGGAATGTTCAGCAGGGGTGGGACTCCAGCAAAGGTTTGCACTGACTGGCTTTTGCATAGCCGCGACATGCACTTTGGTCCAGCCAATCCTGAACGTGCATTTTTTTTTTTAACATGGCAGGCACGCCAACTTCTCCACGGCGGGGAAGGCCATCACGGTGCTGTTCCGCATCGTCACGGGAGAGGACTGGAACAAGATCATGCACGACTGCATGGTAAGGGCCGCGGCTCGCCGATCGGCTACCTGGGCCTTACAGGTGACCGCAGAGAACACCCTATTGGCTCAGCCATCGAGAGGAAGTGTCTGTTCTTCTGTTCGGCTACCTGAGCCTTATAGGAGAGCGTAGAGAACCATAGAGAGCCCCCCTCTCAGCTGAGCTGTCGAGAGGAAGCCACTCAGCTCTGGACCAGAAATAGAACATCCAGGGGTCAGAATGTGAAAGTCCTGTCACGTGTTTCTACCACCCATGAGCTCAGCCAGCTGATTTCACTCATTAGTTCAGCCTCCTGGCTGAAGAATTGTGCTAATTAGCAAATCCAGGCGATTGGAACAAGAACACCGGGGAGGACTTCTACCTTCTGAACCTGGATTTTCCACACGTCTGCTTCGGGCCACGCCTCACCCCAGTCTGCAGCACCTGGAAGTTAGTAATAAATAGAGCAGAACTCTTCAGTAATGCAGGTGTGCATCCGTGCATGTCAGGGAGATATTCCTCCTTTCAGAGCAGGACACCTGGAGATCTTCTCTGAAACCGTTGGTAGTGAACTGTGCAGAATTAACAGCATTAACAGGCTACGTAGGTTTTGAAATTCATTTGCAGACTGCAGAGCGTGCTCAGAGTGTGCTCAATGTGTTCAGCTGGACCTTTCGAGCTTGCGATGGTCCTTATACAAGGCTGTTAACTTTTGACACACCCAATGTTATACTTACCCTGTTTTTTATTTAACATAACATAACATAACATAACGATGAGAACAGGCCATTCAGCCAAACAGTGTTTGCCATTTTCCTGACTAAATTTATCCCAGTAACTCCCTTAAACCTTTAAATGCGGTGTATGAGGAGAATAGCTTCACGTTTGGCAGTTCTTTTAAGAGCTCAGGGTCAGCCCTTAAAGACGCCCCCCCCCCCCCACAGGTGCAGCCGCCGTTCTGTACTCCAGACAAACACCGCTACTGGGAGACCGACTGCGGAAACTACGCCGGTGCCCTCATCTACTTCTGCTCTTTCTACGTCATCATCGCTTACATCATGCTCAACCTGCTCGTGGGTAAGTGTGGCTCTATGTCATCATCGCTTACATCATGCTCAACCTGCTCGTGGGTAAGTGTGGCTCTACGTCATCATCGCTTACATCATGCTCAACCTGCTCGTGGGTAAGTGTGGCTCTATGTCATCATCGCTTACATCATGCTCAACCTGCTCGTGGGTAAGTGTGGCTCTACGTCATCATCGCTTACATCATGCTCAACCTGCTCGTGGGTAAGTGTGGCTCTATGTCATCATCGCTTACATCATGCTCAACCTGCTCGTGGGTAAGTGTGGCTCTACGTCATCATCGCTTACATCATGCTCAACCTGCTCGTGGGTAAGTGTGGCTCTACATCATCATCGCTTACATCATGCTCAACCTGCTCGTGGGTAAGTGTGGGTCATCATCGCTTACATCATGCTCAACCTGCTCGTGGGTAAGTGTGGGTCATCATCGCTTACATCATGCTTAACCTGCTCGTGGGTAAGTGTGGCTCTACGTCATCATCGCTTACATCATGCTCAACCTGCTCGTGGGTAAGTGTGGCTCTACGTCATCATCGCTTACATCATGCTCAACCTGCTCGTGGGTAAGTGTGGGTCTATGTCATCATCGCTTACATCATGCTCAACCTGCTCGTGGGTAAGTGTGGGTCATCATCGCTTACATCATGCTCAACCTGCTCGTGGGTAAGTGTGGCTCTACGTCATCATTGCTTACATCATGCTCAACCTGCTCGTGGGTAAGTGTGGGTCATCATCGCTTACATCATGCTTAACCTGCTCGTGGGTAAGTGTGGCTCTACGTCATCATCGCTTACATCATGCTCAACCTGCTCGTGGGTAAGTGTGGCTCTACGTCATCATCGCTTACATCATGCTCAACCTGCTCGTGGGTAAGTGTGGCTCTACGTCATCATCGCTTACATCATGCTCAACCTGTTCGTGGGTAAGTGTGGGTCATCATCGCTTACATCATGCTCAACCTGCTCGTGGGTAAGTGTGGCTCTACGTCATCATCGCTTACATCATGCTCAACCTGCTCGTGGGTAAGTGTGGGTCATCATCACTTACATCATGCTCAACCTGCTCGTGGGTAAGTGAGAGTCATCATCGCTTACATCATGCTCAACCTGCTCGTGGGTAAGTGTGGCTCTACGTCATCATTGCTTACATCATGCTCAACCTGCTCGTGGGTAAGTGTGGCTCTATGTCATCATCGCTTACATCATGCTCAACCTGCTCGTGGGTAAGTGTGGGTCATCATCGCTTACATCATGCTTAACCTGCTCGTGGGTAAGTGTGGCTCTACGTCATCATCGCTTACATCATGCTCAACCTGCTCGTGGGTAAGTGTGGCTCTACGTCATCATCGCTTACATCATGCTCAACCTGCTCGTGGGTAAGTGTGGCTCTACGTCATCATCGCTTACATCATGCTCAACCTGCTGGTGGGTAAGTGTGGCTCTACGTCATCATCGCTTACATCATGCTCAACCTGCTCGTGGGTAAGTGTGGCTCTACGTCATCATCGCTTACATCATGCTCAACCTGCTCGTGGGTAGGCCTGTCTGTGCGGCCTCACACACTGGAGACCATTTCCTGTTTCATAACACTCATTACTCTTGTGTAATTTCCTCCTGTCTTCGGCCTTATTGGCGGATGTAATGTATTTCTCCGACTGTCATTTTACCGTTATTGTTTCCTGCCAGTGATAATGTTCCCACCAGACTAAATTATCTGCTTCATTTGGAGCACAATGGCTTAATATTCAGAGAGAGCGTTGAAGGAGTCCTGATGAGCGTATGCAGCGGCCTGAAAACTTTTCATAAAGTAATCTCCTAATTTTGACTATCTCTGCCTCTTCACTGACCTCAAACGTTAGTGGTTTTCTGAACAAAATACACTGAACGCGGAGTGTGGCGTGTTTCCTGAACACAAATACACTGAACACGGAGTGGGGGGGCGTGTTTCCTGAACACAAATGCACTGAACACGGAGTGGGGCGTGTTTCCTGAACATGGATGCACTCTCAGACCTGAGACTCACGGGCCGGCCGGGCGCTCTGCTTCCTGTTTCCTGTTTCCTGTTTCGCAGCCATCATCGTGGAGAACTTCTCTCTCTTCTACTCCACCGAGGAAGACCAGCTGCTGAGCTACAACGACCTGCGCCACTTCCAGATCATCTGGAACATGGTGGACGACAAGAGGGAGGTGCGTGGGGCGGGGTGCGCTCTGGTGCCCCTTCCTTTTATCGAGAGGCGCTATTACCGAAGGCTTTATGGCGGGAATCAAGAGAACCGCCAGTGTGAACTGCCCAATCAGACGTGACGTCAGTCAGAAGTGGTTATTATCTCTTCCTCTGAAGCAGTGAAAGAAGAGAAGCGTGTCAGAATCCATAACGAGACATCGTTTGTGATATGAGTGGGCGTGCGTATACGTAGTGTTTGTCCTTCTGAGTCAGAAAAAAAAAACTTTTGTTTGCTGTAGCTGACTGCACAGGATCACTAGGTCGGCCTACGAGTGCTTCCGAAACACTTGTGCTTTCTGCACTTTAATAAACCGAGAACGGATGTGACGGGATGTGACGGGATGTGACAGGATGTGACGGGATGTGACAGGATGTGACGGGATGTGACACCATGTGACGGGATGTGACAGGATGTGACAGGATGTGACGGGATGTGACAGGATGTGACAGGATGTGACAGGATGTGACGGGATGTGACGGGATGTGACAGGATGTGACGGGATGTGACAGGATGTGACAGGATGTGACGGGATGTGACGGGATGTGACGGGATGTGACAGGATGTGACGGGATGTGACACCATGTGACGGGATGTGACAGGATGTGACTCGATGTGACGGGATGTGACAGGATGTGACAGGATGTGACGGGATGTGACACCATGTGACAGGATGTGACGGGATGTGACACCATGTGACGGGATGTGACATGTGACAGGATATGACTCCCCCTCTCAGGGCGTCATCCCCACCGTCGCGGGTGAAGTTCCTGCTCCGGCTGCTGAGGGGCGGCTGGAGGTGGACCTGGATAAGGACAAGCTGCTCTTCAAGCACATGTGCTACGAGATGGAGAGGCTACACAACGGGGGCGACGTCACCTTCCACGACGTGCTGAGGTGAGAATGAGAGAGGGAGGGAGAGAGAGCGGGAGGGGGGGGGGAGAGAGAGAGGGAGAGCTGGAGGAGGGAGGGACAGAGAGAGCTGGTGGAGGGAGAGAGAGGGAGGGAGAGGGGGAGGGAGAGCTGGAGGAGGGAGGGAGAGAGAGAGCTGGTGGAGGGAGGGAGAGCTGGCGGAGGGAGAGAAAGGGAGAGCTGATGGAGGGAGGGAGAGAGAGAGCTGGTGGAGGGAGAGAGAGGGAGGGAGAGGGGGAGGGAGAGCTGGAGGAGGGAGGGAGAGAGAGAGCTGGTGGAGGGAGAGAGAGGGAGAGCGGACGGAAGGAGGGAGAGAGAGGGAGGGAGAGCTGGTGGAGGGAGAGAGAGAGGGAGAGCTGGAGGAGGGAGGGAGAGAGAGAGCTGGTGGAGGGAGAGAGAGGGAGAGCGGATGGAAGGAGGGAGAGAGAGGGAGGGAGAGCTGGTGGAGGGAGAGAGAGAGGGAGAGCTGGAGGAGGGAGGGAGAGCTGGCGGAGGGAGATAAAGGGAGAGCTGATGGAGGGAGGGAGAGAGAGAGCTGGTGGAGGGAGAGAGAGGGAGAGTGGATGGAGAGAGGGAGAGAGAGGGAAGGAGAGCTGGCGGAGGGAGAGAGGGAGTTGAAGGAGTTGAATAAATCAATAGAAATCAAAACAAGAAAATTAAAAAAAAACAAGCAAAAAGAAAAAATAAATAATGCCCACAGACTGAAAAATAAATGACTTAATTTTAAAAAATATTCCATCATACCAAACAAATTACAGAAAAAACTATACTGAGCTGACAGATGGAGAGAGAGGGAGAGAGAGAGCGGATGGAGGGAGAGAGAGAGAGAGAGCTGGCGGAGGGACAGGGAGGGGAGACGGGCCCGTGACTCCTCCGCTGACACACACATCCGCTTTCGATCGCTTCGTTTTGAGCGCGGTTCCGGAGCGGTGACTCAGGAGGACACGCCTCCTGTCTGTCGGGGGCGTCCGACCCCGGGCTAGTCAGGCTCCGCGCCGCTCAGGATCCAGGCCCTAAAATAAGAACGCGGTGGGCGGCTCATTATAACTCGGGTTCGGGGCGGAGCGGGGGCCATTTTGAGCAGAGGTGCGGCCGAACCAGGTCCTCTGAGCTGTAACTGAAAAGGGCAGCCAACAGAATCAGGACTCTGAGAGAACTGGTCAGCAGATAGACAGTATAATTACAGTGTTCATGTATCATGATAATTAATGCAATATGCAGTGTAAGGAACTGTATCTTATGAGCTTATGTAGAGCGTGCAGTTTGAAGCAGTGCTGCAGTGTAGAGTAATGGTTTCATTCCCGGGTAGAACACTGTCACTGCACGTTTATGAATGCTCTAAACCTGATCTGCTTCAGTATATATCCAGCTGTATAAATGTGAAAAAAAAAGTGTTTGCTAGGTGCTTGTAATGTAATTCAATACTGTTCAGTGTAATATAGCGTAATGCAGTGTAATGGGGCGACATAGCTCAGGAGGTAAGACCGATTGTCTGGCAGTCGGAGGGTTGCCGGTTCAAACCCCACCCTGGGCGTGTCGAAGTGTCCTTGAGCAAGACACCTAACCCCTAACCTCTAACTGCTCTGGCGAATGAGAGGCATCAATTGTAAAGCGCTTTGGATAAAAGCGCTATATAAATGCAGTCCATTTACCATTTATCATTTAATGTTGTGTAATGTTGTGTAATGCAGTTCAGTGTGCAGTAATGCTCTGTGTAACACACTCTGTGACCCCAGCATGCTGTCGTACCGCTCAGTGTAATGTTGTGTAATGCAGTGTAATGTTGTGTAATGCAGTTCAGTGTGCAGTAATGCTCTGTGTAACACAATCCCCAGCATGCTGTCGTACCGCTCAGTGGACATCAGGAAGAGCCTGCAGCTGGAGGAGCTGCTCGCCCGGGAGCAGCTGGAGTACACCATAGAAGAAGAGGTGGCCAAACAGACCATCCGCATGTGGCTCAAGAAGTGCCTCAAACGCATCCGGGCTGTAAGTGCCAGCACACACTCGCGTGCGTACACACACCCCTGCATACACACTCGCGTGCGTACACACACCCCTGCATACACACTCGCGTGCGTACACACACCCCTGCATACACACTCGCATGCGTACACACACCCCTGCATACACACTCTCATGCGTACACACACCCCTGCACACACACTCGCATGCATACCCATGCCCCTGCATGTGTGGTTATGTACACGCATACATATTCACACAGAATGGTTGCCGGTGTGTTTGAGAGTAACAGTTGGTGGTATCTGTGTGAGAGTAAAGGTTGGCGGTATGTGTGTGAGTAACAGTTAGCGGTATGTGTGTGATTAATGGTTGGCGGTATGTGTGAGAGTAACAGTTGGTGGTGTGTGTGTGAGTAGTGGTTAGCGGTGTGAGTAACAGTTGGCGGTATGTGTAATAGTTAGCGGTATGTGTGTGATTAATGGTTGGCGGTGTGTGTAATAGTTGGCGGTGTGTGTGTGAGTAGTGGTTGGCGGTGTGTGTGAGAGTAAAGGTTGGCGGTATGTGTAATAGTTGGCGGTGTGTGTGTGAGAGTAAAGGTTGGCGGTGTGTGTAACAGTTGGCGGTGTGAGTAACAGTTGGCGGTGTGTGTGTGAGTCGTGGTTGGCGGTATATGTAACGGTTGGCGGTGTGTGTGTGAGTAGTGGTTGGCGGTATGAGTAACGGTTGGCGGTGTGTGTGTGAGAGTAAAGGTTGGCGGTGTGTGTAATAGTTGGCGGTGTGTGTGTGAGTAGTGGTTGGCGGTGTGTGTGTGAGTAGTGGTTGGCGGTATGAGTAATAGTTGGCGGTGTGTGTGTGAGTCGTGGTTGGCGGTATATGTAACGGTTGGCGGTATATGTAACGGTTGGCGGTGTGTGTGTGAGAGTAAAGGTTGGCGGTGTGTGTAATAGTTGGCGGTGTGTGTGTGAGTAGTGGTTGGCGGTATATGTAACGGTTGGCGGTGTGTGTGTGAGAGTAAAGGTTGGCGGTGTGTGTAATAGTTGGCGGTGTGTGTGTGAGTAGTGGTTGGCGGTATATGTAACGGTTGGCGGTGTGTGTGTGAGAGTAAAGGTTGGCGGTGTGTGTGATAGTTGGCGGTGTGTGTGTGCTGCCCGCTCTCCCTCACAGAAGCAGCAGCAGTCCTGCAGCATCATCCACAGCCTGAGAGAGAGCCAGCAGCAGGAGCTCAGCCGCTTCCTCAACCCGCCCAGCATCGAGACCACGCTGCCCAGCGAGGACGCCAACGCCCACAACCAGGACAACCCGTCCCAGCCTGAGGTAGGACCTATGGACCCCACAAACCTCCAATATGATCAGTACACGTTACATTACACACGCCAATGCACACAACCAGGACAACCCGTCCCAGCCTGAGGTAGGACCTATGGACCCCACAAACCTCCAATATGATCAGTACATATGTACATTACATGCAGCAAACACACACAACCAGGACAACCCGTCCCAGCCTGAGGTGGGACCTATGGACCCCACAAACCTCCAATATGATCAGTACATATGTACATTACATACAGCAAACACACACAACCAGGACAACCCGTCCCAGCCTGAGGTGGGACCTATGGACCCCACAAACCTCCAATATGATCAGTACATATGTACATTACATACAGCAAACACACACAACCAGGACAACCCGTCCCAGCCTGAGGTGGGACCTATGGACCCCACAAACCTCCAATATGATCAGTACATATGTACATTACATACAGCAAACACACACAACCAGGACAACCCGTCCCAGCCTGAGGTGGGACCTATGGACCCCACAAACCTCCAACATGATCAGTACATATGTACATTACATACAGCAACACACACACAACCAGGACAACCCGTCCCAGCCTGAGGTAGGACCTATGGACCCCACAAACCTCCAATATGATCAGTACATATGTACATTACATACAGCAAACACACACAACCAGGACAACCCGTCCCAGCCTGAGGTGGGCTGCTCCCTATGGACCCCACAAACCTCCAATATGATCAGTACATGTGTTACATTACATTATAGTTCCATTACAGCCATTTAGCGACTTGCACAACGTTTTTTTACATGGCAATTACATCCATGTATACCGCTGGATACATACTGAAGCAACGCAGGTGAAGTACCTTGCTTAAGGGTGCAGCAGCAGTGTCCTATCCAGGATACTAAACGATCAGTTCCTGACCCATTATATTACACTGCCACCCATTGTACTGCACTGTCCCTCTATGCAGCATGTAGGACTCGTTTATGTCTGCTGGTCATTAATAAAGCTGGTAAATGAGTGGGAGTTAACACACGTTCACCTGCAGATATCTGTGCTCTGAATCCCCAGCAGATCGGCAGCCTGCAGCAGCTGCTCAGCCCCACGCTGTCCGACCGGGGCGGGTACCGGCAGGACTCCACTGACATCGGCAAGCCCCAGAGGAAGCTGGGCCAATGGCGTCTGCCCGCAGGTGAGCGCGGCTCCGCCCCCGCCATCCCCCCCCCAACCCCCCCCCCCAGCCGCCCCAAACCTGCCCCCAAACCCCCAGCCCCGCCTCCTCCCCCTATACAGCAGCTCTGCCCCCACCATCCCCCCCAAACCCCCCCCCCCCCAAACCTGCCCCCACCACCCCGCCTCCTCACCCTATACAGCAGCTCCGCCCCCCCACCATCCCCCCCAAACCCCCCAAAAACCCCCCCCCCCTCCTCCCCCTATACAGCAGCTCCGCCCCCCACCATCCCCCCCAAACCCCCCCCCCCCATCCCCCCCCAAACCCGCCCCCCCCCCCCCGCCCCGCCTCCTCCCCCTATACAGCAGCTCCGCCCCCACCATCCCCCCCCCAAACCCCCCCCCAAACCTGCCCCCACCACCCCGCCTCCTCCCCCTATACAGCAGCTCCGCCCCCACCATCCCCCCCAAACCCCCCCCAAACCTGCCCCCACCACCCCGCCTCCTCCCCCTATACAGCAGCTCCGCCCCCACCATCCCCCCCAGCCCCCCCAAACCTGCCCCCACCACCCCGCCTCCTCACCCTATACAGCAGCTCCGCCCCCACCATCCCCCCCAAACCCCCCCCCAAACCTGCCCCCCACCACCCCGCCTCCTCCCCCTATACAGCAGCTCCGCCCCCACCATCCCCCCCAAACCCCCCCCCCCAAACCCCCCCCACCTGCCCCCGCCTCCTCACCCTATACAGCAGCTCCGCCCCCACCATCCCCCCCACCCCCCAGCCCCCCCAAACCTGCCCCCCCCCCCCCGCCTCCTCACCCTATACAGCAGTTCTGCCAAACAAACACACGCACCTGATTGCTCTTGCATAGATCAGCGATGACTGTACCGCGTGGGAAATTACCCTGCCACGGGGGCTTTATTCATCAAGTGGAGCTCGTGTTGTGCTGTAATTGCAGGAGGAAATTAGTTTTCTGGGTATTAATGTGCATTTGTCGCTCTTCAGGTCGAGTCTGAGAGGGCCTGTTCTGATTGATGTTTTTATTTTCATTAAATTTCATTTTGGCGCAACCTGAGAAAATACGGCCATTTTGTTTTATGTGAGAGTAATACAGAATTATACAGTAGGCAGACTATACTGCAGCTATCGAACGCATGCATCTTTAATAAGGCTACACCTCTGCATGCAAATTAACAGCAACCATTTTAATTTCTAAACGGAACACATTCCATGGGGAAACGTTTTCATTCCAACTCTCTTTCTTCTTCACTCATGAACATGAACCCAGGGTATGTTTTGCCTGGGAGAAAAAACAAAGTCATTGATAATTTGTCGCACAACATAAATGAAGGTGTCGCACTATGCTTGGCCTGCGGGGAGGAGGTTCTGTTATTTCCATGGTAACGAGATGCTGAAACTCCTGACCGTTAGTTTACATTTGTAAATCTGTC
Source organism: Anguilla japonica (assembly GCA_025169545.1). NCBI lineage: Eukaryota > Metazoa > Chordata > Actinopteri > Anguilliformes > Anguillidae > Anguilla > Anguilla japonica. Next base: position 36,190,435 of record CM045897.1, read on the forward strand.
CAATGACGTTGTCCGTGACATGGAGGTGCGCGACATTGAGAAAAGGTGTGGTGCGACACTTTATTCCAGTTGAAAATACGTCAGTTCTGTCGATCGCCACATGTCAAAAGTTGAAGTGCAAGGAAGTGTAAATTGGGCTCTATTATCCGTTGAGTCCGCTCAGTGTTTTTTGCACGCACGCCTGCCTGAGGCCTCCGTGTCTGCATTGGGGCCTCCGTGTCTGCATTGGGGCCTCAGTGTCTGCATTGGGGCCTCCCTGTCTGCATTGGGGCCCTCAATGTCTGCATTGGGGCCTCAGTGTCTGCATTGGGGCCTCCGTGTCTTCATTGGGGCCTCCAGGTCTGCATTGGGGCCTCAGAGTGTCTGCATTGGGGCCTCCGTGTCTGCATTGGGGCCTCGGTGTCTGCATTGGGGCCTCCGTGTCTGCATTGGGGCCTCATTGTCCGCATTGGGGCCTCAATGTCCGCATTGGGGCCTCAGTGTCTGCATTGGGGCCTCAGTGTCTGCATTGGGGCCTCAGAGTGTCTGCATTGGGGCCTCCGTGTCTGCATTGGGGCCTCAGTGTCTGCATTGGGGCCTCCGGTCTGCATTGGGGCCTCAGTGTCTGCATTGGGGCCTCCGTGTCTGCATTGGGGCCTCATTGTCCGCATTGGGGCCTCAGAGTGTCTGCATTGGGGCCTCAGTGTCTGCATTGGGGCCTCAGTGTCTGCACTGGGGCCTCAGAGTGTCTGCATTGGGGCCTCCGTGTCTGCATTGGGGCCTCAATGTCTGCATTGGGGCCTCCGTGTCTGCATTAGCCCCTCTCTCTGGTCTCTGGCCGTGCAGCCCCAGTACCCGCCGGCCAGTCAGTTTCCTCTCTGGCTTTGCTCTCTGAAGGACGGACCAGCGTCAAGTCGGTGGTGTGCAAGATGAACCCGGTCAGCGACGAGGCGTCCTCGGGCTCCGAGGTCAAGAAGTGGTGGACGCGTCAGCTGACCGTGGAGAGCGACGAGAGCGGCGACGACCTCATTGACATTTAGGAGTCGGTGCCGTTTCCTGGAGTTCAGAAGGCCGAGGGGCCTTCAGAAGCAGAGGTGCTGATGGGAAATGTAGTCCTAGAACTGTTTGGAGGCAGAGTGACATACTGGGAACCTAATCCCATTTTGCATCAGGAAAGGCCCACATGTGAATACGGATAACATGAGAATATGACTCTCTGGATTAGGGGGTCTGTGTAGCAAACTGACAGGGAAAATGTAAAGCTTCTTTGCAGCCTCTTAACTGCTGGCTTCAAATTTGAGCGGCATTGTCGCTAAACACCGTTCAACATTCATGTCTGTCCAGGGTTGTGTAAGGGTTGTGTGCGTGTTTGTGTGTGTGTATGTATGTATGTGTGTGTGTGTGTCTGTGCACAACGTGTGTGTGTCTGCGTGTGTGTGTGTAATACCTGAAGGATGTTCCTGGGGAAGCGTGTGTTGTGTGTGTCTGCTGTTTTCAGTGTGCTGGCTGTGTCGCTGTGTGTGTCTGCTGTTTCAGTGTGCTGGCTGTGTCGCTGTGTGTGTCTGCTGGGTGTTTGGCTAACCTCATTATGAAGGCCTTTAATCGCAGGCAGCTTTCCTCCTCGAGTTACTGCCACAAGATGAACGCTCAGAACCAGCCGGGCCTGTTGTGCCATTATTCTGCCGGGCCTCCCAGCACTGTCACCGAACTCTTAATGTCCGCGACAGAGGCCACGTTCGCCAAGCGTTCCCAGGAAGATTTGGGTGGTCACATGGGTAGGGTGGAGCGAATCAGAGAGTCCAAACCAGCTACAAGCAGGAGGATCAGGCTGTACTAAAGCAGTCTCACTGTCCTCTGATTTGTCTCTAATTCTCATTTGTGCTTTAATTTGTCAGCTGTTGTCAGCGGTGCCATCGTCCTCTCCTTCCCCCCCCACAGTGTTTCATGTGCATTAAGTCTCGTCTGTTTGAGCGGGGACCATCTCGAGCTGCTGTAAATGGCAAACTGAAAACAATCTTTTAAATGGAAGAAATCTTCAGGAAAAAAAAATGAGTTTTGCTCACACATGTAAATGTGACCGTGAATGTGCACTTGTTCTGTGTAAACATGTTTTTTTGTGAAGTCGGGGTTATAATTCATAAAAAAAGCAATTTTATAAAAAAAGTTTGTATGGTTAGTTTGGAAATAGTCAGATTTTACAAGGGGCTCCTGTGAATATGTCAGTCTGGAGTAAAAGTATGTTTTTGCTTCTCATTGCAGTACTTTATACAGGAGACTGTACTTGAACGTGTGACTGATTTCATAGATGACTTTGTACAAGCCATAAAAAAACATTCTCACCGATGGAGATTGTTTTGGTGAGACATACCAAAATCTTGTTTGGAAAATGTGTTGTGATTTAAAAGTATATGTATATATATTAAATTATACATAGAATAGATATTATATAATTATACAGAGAATTAATGTAAAAGAAAATAAAGATTTATTAATTTAACGGAAGCTTTTCTTTTTTCATTTAATCAGACCCATTTCATTAATTGTAGCAAATTAATGACACATTGGTTTGATTTTCATGTGGTCAACAGGGATGTAATAAAAACACGAATTTGCTAGATGTGATTGATGTCTACTCTCTACTGTAGATTCGGGACATGTGAATATACCTGCAGTTCATTTGCGCATTTGTAAGGAAGATAAAAAGGGTCTGTCTTGTTTCAGATGGAAGCTTTCTTTTTTCTTCAATTTTTTCATCATTAACAATTGAACGTCGCTACAAGAAATGTATGTTGGAAATAGGCATGCTGTACAATGAGACATGATGGCCCAATTAAAGCATGAATCATTCCAGACAAGCCCGTAAAATCCCACACAGTATTCCTGACGCTAACCGGACCTGCCATAGCCCCGGTCTGAGCAGTCTGCTCAGCTGAGACCGGACCTGCCATAGCCACGGTCTGAGCCGTCCGATCAGCTGAGACCGGACCTGCCATAGCCACGGTCTGAGCCGTCTGATCAGCTGAGGGATCGGACGGTCTGCGCAGTCCTCCTGTTTCTCAGCATCAATGAAGCCTCGTCCTCTTCTAAGACTTGAGAGGCTTGAGACGAGGCAAACCGTCAACAAGCATTTCCTCTCAACAGAATGTTTTTTTTTGGATATGGATATTACTTTTGTGTGATCCTTCCTTTGTAATCTCGGTGGATGCTTGTTTGGTGACTGTAAGCAGTCAGTTTATCCTTTTTTTTTTTTTTTTCCAAGAAGAATGAACAGACATTAAGCCTTGCTACGTAGTAGTGCGATTATTTCAGCCTTTCAAGGATAGAAGTTCTGATTCTTGCTCTTATTTTAAGTTCAAGTTTCAGCTTTATTTATCCCTGTCGGTGAGCCAGTTGGGCAGCAGAGGAGCACTTAAAGCATGAAATTATTTGGAACGGCAGTATGCTCACTGATCCCCAGCTTGCGGTCTCCAGGGAGCCCCCTGGCATTGCTGATTGGTCGCCATCCAGACCTCTTCATGGGGGGGGGGGGGGGGTCACTGAGGTCTGTACTCCTGTGCTCCTGATAAAGGGCTCCATACACAGGCCACAATGTAATTATTTCAGTATTATTAAATGATAGGAGCACCTTTAATGTTTAAATGCCACCGAGGGTTACTGATGGAAGCAGATAAACCCTCAGAAAGTCTTTAGTTGGCCATATGGGGAAAAAACAGGCTACTTAACCAGTTCTTTCACAGTTCCATTTTCAAACTTTCAGTATCAGCTTTTCTAAGAAGCCATGAAAACCATTTCTGAATGGCTATTAATAAATGGCCAGGAAGCACCTTATCGAGGACAATTTTGACATTTTGACACATGTCAAAATTGTAAAAGTCTAAAGGTGTGTACAGGACAAGCCAGCATGCGCATCGTGGCACACGCCTTTTCTAGAAAACGGGGTCAATTTATGAGCTACGGCGTGCACTTTCACCCACATGCGGCGGGACTACGCGCCCCCACAGTCATGGCGCGGTCACGCCTTCCCAGCATGCTCCCGTCATTGATGTTGGCACATCCTGTTTACGGAACGCTGCGCGGCGCGGAGGGACTCGGCTCGGAACCCCGGCTGTGAAGACCGGCGGTTTGAATGGACCGGAAATTATTTGGACTCAGCTGAGATTTACAGACCATTACAGTGCCCATTGTACAGCCATCCAAGGATTTGTCTGCTTGTGAGGTGGGCAGCGTGATTATGTTTTTCTTTTTCAAATGTCAAACTAGATTTGAATGGGAAATGGCAAGCAGCTACAAAAGGATTTCAGTAATAAGAAAGAGATGGTGGGGCGGAAAGCAATTTGTTGCTTTGAACAAAACCGCAGCTGAGCTCGGGAGTGATGCAGGACAGCTCATCCGCGAGGGAGGCTGCTGTGCTGTCCTTGAATACACTGCCATCCAATGGCCAGAAGTGGTATTGCAGTTTATTTTTCTCTCTCTTCAGTTTCAGGATTTCTTTTTTTTTTTTTCCTAGACTATATTATTAAATGTTCCCTTCTTGTAAAGTGAACACCAAACATTTTTGCTATTTCATTAATGCTATCCAGGTCTCTCAAACATACAAATCTGGCGCATTAGCCTGCTGCTCGTGCTGATAAGCGAAATAAGTCTGCTCCCTAGATCAGCATGAGCATGCAGGCCGTAAGGTGAAATGAAGCGCCACAAACACACGCGCACATACACACACACAAAGTAGACACACTTGGACACAAGTGTGCAAACGCACCTGCGAGTGTAAGCTGTGCGCATTATTAATGCCCGCGATTCTTACTATCACTGACCTTGCATTATTAATCTCTACTGTAAAGGACGCACATTACGGCGGCATTGACAGTTGCATCGAGATAATGTTCGGTTACTAAAATGCGCCGCGTCAGAGACGTACCCATCCGTCTTTATTTGTCTTCGCTCAGGTGAGGCGAGCCTTCAGGCTTCGCAGTTCGCGAAACACGTCTCGCGCGACGTGGCTAATAATTCCGCGAGTGTCCGCCATGAATCAAGCGCTTTAAGCAGCAGGAGTACGTCATCTCGCTCGCGCGTCTCAGTCTGTCAGTGATGGAGTGCTTTTCTCAGCTTCATCTGAAGGAAACGGCGTGTGATCAATTTCACTGAAAAAATAAGTTTTCCAGAGATTTATTTTAGGACATTAAGAACCAAAATGGTTCAAATTGACCTGCAACATAATTGGACGGCTAAATGGTACCTAGGCCTGTTCGGAAATTTAGTCTTATTGTTTATCATATGCATTCTAAGTGCAGCTTGGAATTAGATTGTAATCTAGGCTCACATTGGATTTAAAGCTCTGGCGCGAGTTTACCAAGCATCGGCAGGGATGGTGTCCCCATATTTGCGGACTGAAAGTTAAACCCTGCTAGAGTCTATGCCCTGCTACATGGCCTCTAGGACCAAGCTGGGTCCTATTCAGACACGCACTCCGGTCTTCACTATTTATGATTCCTGCCCTCTAGTGGTGTAACAGTGTAATGCAGTCAGAAATGCTGAGTGTTCTGAAACAGACAAAAAAAACAAAAAAAAAAACATTTTCTGACTGCATCTTGTTTGCATGAACCCAGCCTCTCCTGAGGCAGTTTAGGATCTATTGAACTTCTGCTAATTGTGATTTTTAGTTGATTTGTTTTTGTTCTTATGTATAAAACACCGACCAAGCACTTGTTGTTAGTTGTCAGATGTACAAATAACCGATATGTCCTGTCCTGTTTTATTTAATCTTACTTCATGGCAAAGCACTACCATGTTCCTTTTAAGATGAGATCAGATTAAGGGGAGAAACCATATTCCATAGTGGTGAAAGGGAGTATATCCATTTTAATAGCCCCTGAGCAGACACGCGCACAGGGAACCTGTTGTTTTTTCATTTCCGTTGTAATTGCTACCTTGTATGTTCTGTCCATATTTAGAGCTTAATTGGAGCAATTTTGTCATTTTAGCAGGACATGAGAGAATGCTGATTACCTGTAATTAAAGCGCATGATTGCTTTTCCAGCTCAGCCCCCTCCTGAGAGATATAAAACCCAAACCCATAGAGGCAGCTGCACCACGCACATGCTCGCTGAATTTTTTTTTTGGAGGGGGGGGAGGGGGGGTGTGGAGGATGGGGTGGGGGGTATTCCCAGTTTCATCTTCAATTTTAGTAGTGCCCAATTCCCGACTCCTCATCTACAACATCCTCCTCAGTCCTGGAGAGTGAGGACGAACACTAGCCTCCTCCGATGGAACTAAACTCAGCCCGCACTTTTTTCCCCGCTTATTTTGTTATGACCGTCACTAGGCAATGTAATATGCTTAGAGGAGAGTGTTGTTTTTTTGTTTTTTTTTTGCCTGTCAACACAACTCGCACAGGCGCTGGCTCACCAGTAGATGGTGCTAGAGGGCGACGAGAGAGACTGACCGTTTCGTGGGGACGTGGCCAATTGTGTCTCTGGAGTGATGGTCATTAGCTCTGTGATCCAACAGGATTCGAACCTGTGCTGGAGTGGTCAGCTCTGTACCTGGCTATGCCACTTGAATGCCCCCCTCTGACGTAATTTTGCCACACCTTTCCTGGCAAAACCCCGGTTCACCAGGATAAAATGTATCAGATGTCAAAATCTGGTTCTGATTTTTGTATGGACTGCAAAAGGTAACAGTTACCCAAATGTGTGTGTGACTGCCACTGTTTTATTTTTTTTGTTAGTTGTTTTTTGCACACAAACTACATGCGTACTGTAGCTTCTCTGGTGTACAGGGGCCTGTTTGCACATCTGAAGGCCCCTCCATGGGTGTACGGTAGACAGGGTTTCAGTGGGGAACAGGAGTAAACCCCTGCCCCCCCCCCCCCCCCCCCAACCTCGCCCAGCACCCCCCACCTCCCCTACTGTGCCCGCACTAACTGCAGAAAGAAGAGATTTGATGAAGATTAAAATCACAGCTTTTGTGTTGTTTTTGCAACCCAAACTGCCTCATTAAGGAAAAAAGAATGATAATTACAGACGTGGACACGGCGACCTTCAGGTGACCTTGACCCCACGAGGCGCGACCTTGAGCTGCCCTTCGCGGAGCAGAAGTTTGGGATGAATAAAAGGCAGTGGCCTTGTGCGGGCTGCTCAAACAGTGCGGCTGATTACTCTGAATGCAGGGGCAGAGGAGGCCAAGCTATCCTCCCAGCCATTTTGAAAAAAATCTCCTTTGTCCACGGCAGACGCTGCTGATTCTTCACGCACATGTGACCTAATCACGGTAGCAAAATGACAGAAGGCATTGTGTGCGCGGGGGGTCCAGCGTATTCTCGTTCGACGTTTTCAGAAAGCACGCACAGATATGCAATCAGAGAGACACTTTCACACAGTGAGCGTAAGGCAAACGGATGAAGTTAGATAAACAGACTAAGGATTTTAAATGGTCACAAACAAATCTGTCGTTTGCTTTCGTAAGTAACGAAGGCAACAATAAGATCCACAGATTTTGAGATTTCTCTCCGCTCCTGTGAAGTCCCTGACTCAGACTTCCCGTAAATTCCGTCCGTTTGTGGGGAGTTTTGCATTCGTGCCCTTGTTAGGAGAACAGGAGCGGAATGTTTCCCCCTTGCTAATAAACTAAATTAGCGGGGCTGTATTCCATGACGACAGTCGCCACAGGAAGTACTGTAATCTGGTTTTCTGTGTTTTTAAACAGATGGTAAGCGGCACAATAAAAGCATTGAATTATTTTAGCAGCAGGCAGCGTAGGCAATTAACAACTGGCATTATGTGTTGATTAAAACCCATTCACTGCCGATGAGGAGAGGCCTGCTCCTAATTTCTCTCCCAGTCTGCTGGCAAACAACCGAGACCCACTCTCCAGCTTTTCTGACCTTGATGCCGAATCTCAGCGGCCGGTGTTTCACACAAAGATTGCTTAACAACAACAACAACAACAATAATAATAACAACAACAACATCATCAATAGTAATAACAATAACAATGATAACGAAATGTGCAAATATATTGAATTCACTGTTTTTAAAATTGGCACAGAGACTGGTAGTGACAGGTATAGTGCATGTGGACAGCCCTTTCTGATCCAGTGCTGAGTTATGTATGGAAGAAGAAGAAGAAAAAGAAGATATACTTTATGGAACCAAGTATCTCACCGCTTTGTGGCATTAATACCTACAGCAGTAAATGTTGGAGAGATATTCAGGGAAACACCATATTACAATTAAAACCGGCTTATGCATAGTACTTTTTGATGATCTCTCACTGAATTTCCCAAACAAGCTCACAACTCCCTGTTTGTGCTCTGAGTCTGTTCTTAGTCCACCCTAATGCGCAGATTGTATATCAGAGTCTGTTCCTAGTCCACCCTGAGTGCACAGAGTGTATATCAGAGACTGGTCCTAGTCCACCCTAAAAGCACAGAATGTATATCAGAGTCTGTTCCTAGTCCACCCTGAGTGCACATATATAACTTTTCCTCCTTATGGAGAGACTTTCTTTTCAGGCCTGATAATTTCATTGGAACTTTTGAATGAGTGAGGCTTATGAATTATCGGTTATTTCCGGGGGGGTCAGTAAACTAAAGCGTGGACACCACAGATTTACCACAGGTTTGCGGGTCTGTGGCCGTGCAGGGCTGCAGTGTCAGAGGGCCTGTTTCAGCCTCTTGGTGCTGTAGGCACCGGAGTGTCTCCATGATTTCATCCATCCTGACACCAGATTTGACGATTCGCTCTCTCAATCAAGTCACTTCAACTTCTTTCTCCCCAGGCGTTAGTGCTCTTAATGAGCACGCGAGGTCCTGTTTGTGCACTGGGGTTCAATGGCCCCAGAAGTGATCGCACACCATCATGCAGTAATCTTCTCCTCTCCACAGACGGTAGTGTAGTGTGTTACTGGTATCTAACAAGAGCGGTGCAATATAAGATGCAGTTCCTGGGGAGGCATCTGATGTTTCTGCAACGTCTTCTAAATAGGCCTCAGTAATTTGCTCATTTTCACGATTTCAACAATGCATTAATGGAACTGACGGAATCCAGCTCCAGGCTGCGCTTACAGTTATGTTAATTAATATGCTGGAAATGAAACGCGGCTAATTAAATAATCGCGCAGGCTTCGGATCGTTAGCGTACGCTATACACAGCCTTCCACGAATTATGGGGTTTGGTGTGAAGCGTTTGCACTGAAGTGCGGGCTTAGTGAAGAACAGCTGCTTGCAACGTACTGGGCCACTAACGCACTGATCTGAGTCCTTCTAATAACGATGCACTTTATTTAAAGAGCTGCTCTCCTAAACCGCATGCATAAATAATCATGCAGTTTGTTTAGTTAATAAGTAAATAAATTAGTCAATAATTGTAATGTGTATATTTTAACTTTTGCAGTATGTTTATCTACAAGAGCCGTAGTGTGTGACGCCTTGCGTATGCTTCTATTAGGGTTGTCGCCAAAGTGATTATTACTATGTTTTGTTTCACCTTTTGCGGCTGTGTGTTTTATTGTCGGCATTGTCGTCTGATTGCTGATTGAGTTGCGTTTGGCTTTGAAAGAAAAAAAAAAATGGCGGTTTCTTTGTGGAACGATGAATGCTGGAAATGACTACGCCTCGCTCGCTAATCAACAGTGGCCAAGTGGCACCCCGGAAATAAGGGACCCGAGTCTAGCCCCTGGGCCACGGACTCTCATTTCGACAAAATGCACAATCAGAACCATTCATCTCGCGTTTGTTTCTCGCTGCCCACACCTTGTTGCTTTTTTTTTTTTTTTTTTTTGTTCTTACCCCCTCTAATTATTCAGAGAAAAGCGTCTGATCCGGTACCAGGACAGGGGCGTGAGTGGCACGTTCCAGTTTGAAATTACTTGGGGCTCAAACCGATTCAATTATGGAACAATCGAAGTATAAAAAAAAAACCCTAATTGCTGTGAAAGAACTAGAGGGGGGGAGGGGTGTCCGTCAGTGAAACGTTGAGGCGTTGGGAACAGGATACGGTGTTCACCTGCAGGGGGTGCTACACTCACACTATTGCAAATCACTCTTCGGAGGGGAAGGGCAGAGAAGAAGAAGAAAAAAAACAACAAACTAAAATTTGAAGCTATTTAAATGTTTTCATGTCCAACACTTAATATAGATTTTCTTTTATGACTGCAATGCCTTGTTTCATAATTCCGTAGCAGGTTATAGGGCTTGTGAAATATAACAAGGTACATTGGCTTTGTTGACCCTTATTTAATGTAGATTTTAGGTTTTATTCTTCTGTTTATTGACATAATGTGATGTGTGATAACTTTGCAAATTCTCAATAGCATCACACAGTCTGGTGACTCACTAGTCAATGTTAAGATTATTGCTTGCCCACGACTATCAGTGTAGCATGTAAAAAGATGTGTTTTTTTCTTTTGTAAAGAGCAGCATTGTCCTGCAGATTGTCATAATTTAAAAAAAATTCTATTTCATGCAATTCTATTTTTTTCCGTTTGCTCGGTTTCATTCTTACCTATAAAGTCTTTAGAAATGTGAACAATATAATATTGGACAGGGCACTCACACGCTTGAGAACAGTTGCCCGTCTTTCCTGTGCAAAACAGATATTAAAAATGTAACATGTCACTCCACAAAAATGAACAATGAAAGACTGCCTGCCTGTCAATCTCTGTGGATCCACCGTCTCAAAATGGCTGAAGATTATCTGGATGTACACTTCTGTACTATAAGGCGTCCATTTCATGTGCTGCCATTGCGGTGAGTATATCAGAGCCTCAGGCTTTCCAAGCCAGACTTTAAAATGGGGGGTTTTCTAAATCCTGAGACAGTGAGTGGAATTAACTGTGAATTAACTGCCATGAAGTGAGAATGACTCCAACTGACAGAAGAAGGAGAGTCACATAAAAGTGCTGCTTTCTGTCTCGTCAGGAATCGTTGCGTAGGTCTCCACCAGATCACCAGACAGCCGCAATCAGTCTGTCACTGATGTACTGCTGATGAGTGTTTCTACTTCCTCCAGAGCAGCTCGCCTGGCCAATCAGGCACATACCGTACCTGTGGTTTACCTGCGCCAGGTGTGCTTGTAGGGTAGCTCTCAAAGGCACTGACCACTTGCGGACCTGTCTTTCTCCCCCTTCTATCAGCCTTTCTCTTCTTTTGAGACCTGAGCAACCCATCCCTCCTTTTCTCTCTCTCAAAGCACGCTGGTGGTTCCTGTGATTCTGAATGTTATGAAGCTGCACTGGTTCTCCCTTGTCCAGGAGTCTCAAAGCGTATGGCAGTGATCATCTGTGACCATTCTTAACTCTTATGGTCTGAGATCACAAATATGTGATTGGAATGTTCTTAGAACTGACCATTCTAATGCTGATGTACTACCAGTAACTGAATGCAATGGAGATCTAGAATACTCATAATTTAAAACCTAGTTATCATCAAAGGGTTGATCTATTGATCGATTCCAAAACAGTATTATTGCATATCAACAGTAGACGTCAGGGTCTACTTGAGTCTTCCATGGTTAAAACTGTCCTTAGAATGAAGGTGTGGGACCCAACTGTGAGAAATCTGGATGCAGTGAGTTAGCAGTGTGTCCAGTCTGTAGCTCAGCTCAGCTTGAATTGGAAATTTTGTGGGTTTAGCTCTAATCCGGACTGGTTACACTCAACCTTTTAATACAGAAATTATACTGGGACCCAAAGAGAAAACCTTATTCTATTCAGTTCTTATGTAGTGGCAAACCCAGTTCACTGACTGTCATACTGAACTGCCACCCACGTTCAGGGAGCATAGTGCAGCACTGACTAATCAGGCCAGCTTGGATCTCAAATGGCTTGGCACGAGTGGACTAAGTGTTATGACCCTCAGTGGTCAGGTTGTTCCATCACAAGACGTACCTGCTCCGCTGGCCGGACCCTGCTTCTGTGTGCAGGGCAACAGATCGGTGGCTCGGGCCCGAATTATCGAAAAGTGCTCCGATCTGTTACGTGGGGTAATGGTTCATAGAGGATCATGGCAGCCCCCCCGTCTGACAAATGACAAATGTCACCGCCGAATTCTCCTGGTGGGCATAATTTTATTAAGCGCAAATATCACCGTGCTCCTCCAGGAGACGTCCGCAAAGGTTACCCCAACAGCCGCAACAGTTTTCCATGTGTATCAGCGGAGGTTCTTACAGCTGAGGAGAGCCCGCGCTGATGGCGATGGGCAGCGGAGCGTGGGACGCCGAGGCTCTTAAGTGCCCGCAATAAGCAGGCCCGGTCTGGGGAGCGAGATCATGTTTATTTAACAGGGCCTCAGACATATTTAATAACGCGGTGGCAGGTACGCGCGCTCGCCCGGGTGACAGGGAGGCGCGCGCGGGCGGGGTCATCCCCCCGTTCAGCCGTCCCAGTAATTTGTTGGCTCGGTCATCCATGCAGGCCCCTCTATGTTTAAGATGGTCCGGGGGGAGGGGGGAGGGGGGGGGGGGCAGGGGGAAACCCCAGCGGGCCCGAGCACTGTTCCTCAGCAGGTACGAGCCGGAATTATCATCCCCCCCCCCCCCCCCCCATCCCCGGAGGTAGCCCCAGATGCTCTCTAATTGGGATTTTATTTTTTTACTCTTAAAAAGAAATTACCCCTGGCCCCCCCCCCTCCACCACCCAAAAAATAAAAAAATACACCAGCCACAAAATCTCCCCATATAATAAGGAAATGGGGAACCGAGAGTCTCGTTAAGATTCAGTGCGTTACATATGCAGACCACTGTCTCCTAAGGCTGTGCTTATTACCAAGCTGTGAAAATCTTAACCCTCATAAGAAATGCATTGTTCATTTAATACACAGAGAGAGTTTTTTTTTCTTAGCTTGCTTTAGCATGACTTTTAAATATCAGGGTTATTTCTGCTCCTTTCCCATATTTAATGTGTTTTAATCAATATTTGTTGTTCATTTATTCATGTTACTCGGCAAATGCATCACATGCCAATCTCATAACGTTGTATATAAGAAACAAAATGTTACATTTAAAAATTAAATTTTGTTACTTGAAGGCACAAAGTATGGGGCAGTTAAATTGATGGTCAGAGTATTTTCCAAATAAAGTGAAAATATTGGATTCCTTGCATGTCATTTCTACAAGTAATGAATCCACTCATGTTCTAGATGGTTGTTTTTTTGCTATATCTTTGGAGGTTCTCTGGATGAAAGATGGAGGGCTAAAGAAAGAGTAGTTATTCAAAAAGACAAAAAGGATTTGTTTTGATGTCTTTTATAGTTTCAAGATTATGTATTGCTAGTATGTATACTGAATTAATGAGCCTCACTCACAAAACCTTTCTTAAATTATTCTTAAGTTTTATGTTTCGTACGTTAAAAATGTTCCTACGAAAAAATGATATGAGAATCATGACACATGTGCAGACCATTAATGTTTTTGTGCATATCCCAGGTGCATGAGATGATGAATGCTGGCTGTTTGTAGATTTTATGCACAATTCTGTTCATGTGATTAGCACTAGGAAAGGGCCATGAACAAATACAGATAAGAATAAAATGATGAATGCCGAAAGAAAGGTTCTTACGCACAGTTTACGATTGAAAGTGATCGTACGCATGTTTCATGAATGAACCCCAATGTGTTTACACATTCACCTGCAGCAAGCAATTCTATGATATTACTGTGATATACTCATTTACGATAATAACACGGACAATTCCATAGCATGTTTAAGGTTTCACAGTCTTTAAGAAATATCACTTTTGTAACTTTTCAAAGAGGAAGACTGTTCAGAAATGCTATTGTTGCTTGACTGAACTCCCCAACACAACTGAACACATATTTCTTGCTTTAAAAATGGAATTCCTTATCACAGAGATTTCCATTTGACAAAAGGCAGAATTTATCATTTTAAAACGGTACGATGCGATGAAGATGAGGATGAAGATGAGAAGTCGCGGCCCTCCGGCGGAAACGCTTGCGCTCGCCCCCCCCACCCGTGATCGGCAGCTGCCTGGGCGCTTCGCAGGGCATTTTCCCCCAAAAATACTTTTGACAGATATCAGGAAACACCCAGCTGTTACATGCGTGCGAGAGAGTGCGAGGGAGCGATGCAAATGAGGACTGGCTGATGTTGACAAACATGGCGAGGTCACGGCGGGGAACTGCGATGCCTGGGTCATGTTTACACGTTTGCGGCTGTCAGGATCTCTTACAATGTGCCAAAACAAAAACAAACAAACAACAACAACAACAAAGAAAAAAACCTGCTTAATGACCGCTCACAATCTATGATACAAGGCTTTATCACTCTTTATTATGATCTGTAATCACTACGTGTTAATTGCGGCTGTTTTGTCCTGTAATAGCCTGTATTGTCACACGTAAGATCTGTCATTTCAGTCACATGCTGGGCAGAGTCAATGATTTATGCATGTGTAGCTCGATCAGTGTCCAAAGTCTAAGAGCGTTAGCTCATATGAAATGTACATGTGTTGGTACAACAGGTGTGTCTTTGCTCTGATGTGTTGCGCAGATAGGTTGCGTTCCCCCTGAAGTAAGGACATAAACACTCTGTAACTGTACTTCTGAGAAATCAGGGAATCAGTAGAATTACACCTGTTCAAAGTTGATACTACTACATCCTGTTTACACAAGTATGGGATTCCCATTCCCCAGTCGTTCCCCATAACCCTCATCCTTATAATCACCTGTGCATGAACTCACCTGCCAGCCATGAGGCTGAATAATGTGATCTCATTAAGCACAGGCATCCGCTGCTTTCCTAGAGAAGCTGAGCCTTTGAACACATGCATCTAATGGAGGCCTCATATGACTGCAGAACATTATACCCCTTCAACTGGCCTGTGTCTCCTGGTAACCCTCTTATTAGTCAGCCAGTGCTCGGAATCATCAGCTCCACTTCTCCCATTGGTCATTTGCCCTTAAGAGGGTCAGTGATTGGTCAGTTTACACTGCCCTCTCGGTAGATGGGATGGCTTCCAGATCAAGAACTTTGTCCTGTAATTCACCTGGTATGATGATGCAGATGTCCTGAACAACCTACCAAACTGGCAGTCTTTAAGTATGCCTTACGCATTATACACTAAACTGGCACCCCAGGACGAGACACCAACGTAGGGCTGGAACCCACGACCCTAGGAGTTTCTTCACTGACAGTCGGTAGAGCGCAGTCAGTACCACAGCCAAGACAAATGAAAGCCAGCGAGTTTGGATGGGTGAGGAGGGTTCACTTGTTCTGAGGAAGATGCTTGTTGCCAGAAATAGCGAGCCTGAGAAACCCGTCGCCCGCCATGTGAGAAACAGCTGCGTCTCTAGGAGCCGTGCTCGCACGGGTTTACTGAGGATACCGCCACCAGCGCTCGCTGTTCCACAGCGCAACCCCGGAGCAGAACACACCCCCCCCCCCAATCTGCCCCCCCCCCCCCCACGAAGCTCCCGGGCTGCCTGCCCCCCCCCACCTCCCCCCGAACCACTTCCCAGGATCAGTCCTCCGCTCGCCTGCTGAATCCATGATAAGACAATGTGACAGGGTGTCAATCAGTCGCCGTGCCCCTGGGCCTGGGGGAGGGGGGGGGGGGGGGGGGGGCAGGGTGTTGGGGGGGGGGGGGGGGCCACGCTGCGATGGGGCTCCCCAGCGCCTGGCTCGTGAGGAGGCCGCTCGGAGCGGGGCGCCACGGAAACGAGCAGGCCCGCACCGACGGGGCCCGCGGGGGCCTAACGGAGTGATCGCCCCCTCCTGTGGCCCCTCGATGGCTCTCCGCCACACGCCACGCATGATCTAAGTAGCCCAGCAGTCATGGGGGGGGGGGGGGGCCTGTTGCTCGCCGAGCGCTTGGCGTTTGGAAGATACAGCCGGCTGGAAACACCAGACTCTGAGACACTGCATTACATTACATACCACCGAGCGGCAGATGGTCTAATTCATAGTGACGTGCAGAAGTGGAGGAACTCAGAACATAAAAAAAGTGGCATCACTAAGAAGGCAGGGGCTCATTTAAAGGCTCGTTTATAATCAATAAGTTTGATGTTAACAAACACACAGACACAAACCACTAGACACATAACCTGGACATGTCTTTACACAGCCATGCCTATAGCACTGTCCAAATGGAAGGCAAGGAAGGAAGGAAAGAAAGAAAGAAAGAAAGGAAGAAAAGAGGGGAGGTCTGGGGAGGAATGGTGCAGTCTCGAGGTGATTATTGAGTCTGCATTGGAAGATAGGCAGGGATTCTGCTGTCCTGACTGCAGTGGAAAGTGCTTTCCGAAACTGGGGGGGCTGGAAGTGCAGGTGCATAATTTTGCTGAACATTTTCAAGATAGTGTACTTGTATATATATATCCATTGACATCAGAGTCAAACAGAGCTAAAGCCCATCAAAATTAAAGTTTTCAGTTTTCAGTTCTCAGTTTGTCACAATTTCCTATAGGTACGTTATAATGTCGCCGCTGGCATAAAATCAGCGGTCACGAAATACAGTGAAGATGCGTTTCCCTCCCGCTCCGCGCGTTTTGGGAGGTGTGAAATGGGCACTGGCGGCGACTGAGGAGCGCCGCGCGGGGGGAGTGACTGACGCCAGATTTAATTCGCCAGCTGTTACGCACAGCCCCGAAACCGGCATCTTGGGACGGGCACCCCCCCCATCGCCTCTCGGGGGTCTGAGACGTGGTGTAACCGCGCCCCGACCCCTTCAGGTGCCCCCCGTCCCCTTCCGAATCCTCCAGGGGAGACCAGCGCACAAAACCACCCACACAGGGGGAAAAAATCCCGTCTGAGGGCAACAGCCCGAGCCTCTTTCCTGAGTCTGTCTGGAAATTGCTACGCTTTTTAAAAATAGAATAATGCACTTCAAGTGCTCAGCTGTTAGGATAAGGGAGCCTTCACAGGTACACGCCCTGAGAATGGCTAAGGGTTGTGTCTTCACAGCTATGCACCCTGTGATTGGCTAAGGGTTGTGCCTTCACAGGTTCACACCCTGTGATTGGCTAAGGGTTGTGCCTTCACAGCTATGCACCCTGTGATTGGCTAAGGGTTGTGCCTTCACAGGTACGCACCCTGAGAATGGCTAAGCTAAGGGTTGCTGTGTATTATTTTCCCTTCGGGGTGATTTGTGTTTCAGGTGCCAGGTGGTGACGTCTCAAATGGACCCTGATGTGACTACTGAAATAAGGGGCTGTGTGTACGATAGCATCCCTAGTGTAGAAGGGCCCGCAGTCAGCCTGATTATAGTAGTTTCATCCCTAACCACAGTTCTCCTGCTGTAGATTATCCCCGTGCAGTCGTGTGAATACATTCACCTTGGCAAACGCGCTGAGCTCGGATGAGACTTCTGAGTGGATTACGATGTGTCGATATCTGCACTTAGGTGTAAAATGCAGGCAATAGAATTGTTGTAGGTGGGAAGACTGGGAGGAAAAAAAAAAAAAAAAACAGTGTGATAACGATAATTCAGATAATTGGTTTAAGCTTCTCTGCAATGGTTTCAGAAGTATCTCCAAGTCAGTTTCTCTGTTTTCCTGCAGAATACCTTATGATGATTCTCCGTTCCACGTTTGGCAATTCTGAACCTTTGTGCAGAGAACAAAAAAAAGTCTTTCAGTCCAGAGCATATCTGAAACATGAAGCAAGCAAGCATCCATGACCTGAGAGAGACTCACGAGAAAGAATTCCTCCCTGGTTCACAGAACCAACAGATAATGACCAAAATAAGTAAACACCACCCACAAAAGGCATTCTTTGACCCAAAATAACCAACGAGAACTTTTTGAAGAAGTGGATCTGACTGCAGCTGCAGTTCCGCATGTTTTCTTTCACCATTTGCGTGAATTATGCCGGTGAAACATTAGACTTGCAGCGATAGACTATGCTAGAGATTGCACTGTTTTTCTAAAGATACTGATCTTTGAACACTGAGATATGTTAGTCTCTGGTATGGATTACACTTTTGAATTCGATTTTTTAGAGAAATAAGCACGGCCAATAGTTTATTTGTAGAACTAGTAACAGCTGCAGACTGTGACGATCATTGATACATCTGAATGTAGGTGGCTCATGTAACAGAGGTCAAAAACTTAAGGCTTCAACAACACTGTATGAATTACTAAACTCTTGAATGATGTGATTCTATTCCACATATTTTTTAAATGTCCTTGTACCTAATTTAACTCACTGTTGCAATTTTACTTGACATTATTTTATTTAATTGTATTGTATTTCATTTTGTCCTTTTATGTGCTTTCTAGTTTTATTTTATTTATTTATTTTGATCGGAAAAATAAATAATTTTGTATCTGACTTTTTAAATTGCCTCAATGTTTGTATATTGTTCTTGGTTGGCATCAGCACCACTGCACCGCCTTCTCAAGACCTGTCACTCACAGGGCATCCAATGAAACCACGAGCCCAGCAAGAGGGGCGGAGTCAGGCCTGGTGACTGACAGGCTCAGGTCCCAGGATTTTGTGCTCCATTTCCTCTGTCATTGCATCAGGAACACATGGAATGTCCCTAATGGGCCCTAAGATGGGGCCCTGAGGCTGTGGGGAGGGCATGGGGTGTGTGGGGTCGGGGGGGAGGGTGGCATAATCGCTAACACTTCACATTGGGGTCAGCCTGAGAGATGTGCCTCATACCCGCTCAGGAAGGTTGTCAGTGCCACTCCAGCTGTGCTGCTTAACTGAAGCTCACCCCCACCTAACAGCAAAACAGCCTGCTTAATGATACAGACCCTTCTGCAGCAAGCTGAGAGATTGCTCTTCAAAAAACACATATATACATAACATGGACATAGTTTTGTTATTTGATTTTATCTGTTCATTTTATGTTCATTTCTAGTTTAAGGTTATAGACTGTTAACACTTTGACAGTGTGTAAGAAATGTGTGAAGTAAGCTTTATTAATTCTATAGGTTAACATTTGAACACCCCCAATTAACATAACAACTAGTATGTGAGTCATAGGAATAATGTAAGCATTCACCAATAATAACTGAAAATGACAAATGATCAAAAACTAAATACTATCAGTAGTAATATTTGTTGTTGGGAGGTTTCTCTCTAATTTTCAATCATTGGACAGATTTAAATCACATAAATATAATCACAGTTTGGACAGTATTCTAACTGAAGTTATTTCCGCGAATACCTCATAACTCCTGTCTCTAATGTGAAGTCACCTCAGTTGAACCTGAGTGTGCCACATATATTTTCTGATCAGAAGCATTTATGAAATAACTGAAAAATGAGACACACTTTCCTGGTTACTTATGTGGATGAGTAGCATTGCGCCTCTTCTTTGAAATGAATTTTGCAGGAGGTCAGATGCACTTATGTTCACTTACAAACATCTCTCAAATCATATTTGCACTCCTGTATTGAAAAAAACCTTTGTACAAAGTCACTCCCAGACTGTGTACAAAGGTTTTTTTCAATACAGGAGTGCA
Source organism: Anguilla japonica (assembly GCA_025169545.1). Taxonomy (NCBI): domain Eukaryota; kingdom Metazoa; phylum Chordata; class Actinopteri; order Anguilliformes; family Anguillidae; genus Anguilla; species Anguilla japonica. The sequence goes on from CM045897.1 coordinate 36,209,844, forward strand.
AATATGATTTGAGAGATGTTTGTAAGTTTACTGTACAAAAAGCTAAAAAAGGGATTAAAAGGAGATGTATTTCTATTGTTGGGGTTAAATTATGGAATAATGCTAATATAAATGTAAGAATGTGTAATTCGCTTTTGATTTTCAAAAGAATGGTTTATAAAGCTATTTTTGAGGGTTACAATTGTGAATGATTTTTATTTTATTATTATGTTTATTTTTGGAGGGTAGCTTAAATTGATAAGAATGTAGGATAGGCATATATAAGCATTATGCTTCTGCCTGTGCCTTTTCAGTCACTACCTAAAACATAGATTGTTGACTTGTTTATACTGTCTAGACTGTTTATATTTATTGTATTGTGTGTGATGACTGAATAAAAATACTACTACTACTACTACTACAAATCCACTGGCATGCTTGATAAGAGATCACACGCGTATATGTTTAATGATGTAAGCTTAATGTCCTCTGGCAGAGGTAAAAATGCACTCGCTCATCGCTTTCGATTTCAGGATGATGATGATGATGGTGATGGTGATGGTTTGGGGAGGAAGGAGTCCTCTGCAGACGGGGGAAACTCACACCATCACGGTTACCGGTGGCACTCGCGGCCCTTGTGAATTCATTCAGAAGACCCCTGCAGTCAGAGATAATGAAACGTAATTATTGTCCCTGGCCGTGCTACGGGGTAGACTGCAGCGCTTCCATCGCGAGGAAGTTAGGGGCCACCTTTGGAAAGCGCAATCAATTCAATTTTATTTTGTACGGCGCTTTTTTTTTTATATATACAGAGAACTGTCACAAAGATGCCTTACTTAGTAGCACGGCAAGAAACAGAGCAAAAAGAGCAAACAAAGCAAACACCGGGACTGAACCCCCAAAGAGCAAGCACATGAGGTAAAAAAAAATTCCCAGTGGAGAGAAAATCCTCAAACGGTGGTGATAAAAAAAAAAAAAACTCCCCAATGAGAAGAAATCTCAAGAGAAACCCAACTATAGAGGGGGAGCCCATCCTCCGCTGGCCGGCCTGGTGTAAAGTAGCAGTAGAATGGAATGGAGCAGAAATGCTACAAGGGATCTCAGGCGGCCATCTTATTATTTCTAAAATCATGTACTCAAGAGTTACAGAGACACAGGTACATCTTGACTCTATATCAAATGCATAAAAAATACATTGAAACTCATGGCTATGAAGAGATATGTAAATGTTATTGAAACTTTTTTTTTTTTTTTTTTTTTTTTTTTTTTTTTTTACAATATTGCAGTAAGCTTTTTGTATGGTTGTGGACTTGTGGTGAACAACAATGTTGTATATTTTACATTTCTTTTTTTTACCACTCCCAAATGTTTAATGATTCTAAATTTAAAAAACATATAAGTAAAAACATAAAAATGAATATAAAATATGTTCCAGTATACAGTATCCACCGCACAAAAGGAGAAACAAAAATAAATTATTCTTCTCTCAAGTCATGTTTATTATAACATGCAAAAAAAGAGTGAACTTTATTCTTCTATTTATTCACCTTTATTGTGTATGAAAGGAGCGAACAACGCGATTTGCCAAAGCTTCAACAGGTTCGCTTGACAGAACATACAATGTGTGTTGTACTAATTTAATAAGAGAATATTATAGAAGATTGAAATGAAAATACCTGCAACATCCTGTCTCCTATAGTATATTGACCTTTTGACACACACTGGTTGGTCCTCACCAGAGTATCACTCCTTCTTAAGAATTGTCTATTGGACACTCCAAAGGGGTTCTCAAAATACTACCGGAAGTGAAATCTGTGTACTACTTCCTTGCCGTTCAATTCAATTGTTCATGATCGGGGAATAACACTGCACTTCCTGTCTATGAAAGGGCTCTACGGAATGCCCGTGTGCACGTAGTCTGTGAAGTAATCAGCTTCAGGAATCACTTGTGTGGGTTATATTGCCACGGCTGTGTGACTGTTTATTTTGATTTTGAGGACTGAACAAGAGAAGCCTACCCTTCCTCCTAATGAAGTTCATTTCTTGTCAGCGAACCTCACTGTGTACGACACTGATAAGAAATGTTTTCTTTACCTGAGGCTTTAAAATGAGCTTATGCTTTTACATGTTTTGGAAAGTTTTATTTGTTTATTCTTTTTCTGTTCCAGATAAATGCCTGGCTTCTAAACTTGTTTTATAATAAGGTCAACAATAAAGTTTTATAATAAGGTCAACAGTGTATTACTGTCAATCTTTTAAGAAGCACTTTAAGAACATGCTGCAGGGACCACAGGGAGTGCATTTACTTAAAAAATAGTGGAATTATTTATATGTACTATGTAATTTTTGTTGTTTGTTTTGTTTTTTGATGATGCTGTTTCCTAAGGTAAGTCTCACACGACACTAACATGCAAATGGAGGTATTCAGGTATCTAGGTATTCAGTTTTATTACACAGTTACTCTATTTGATTTCCAGCAGATCATGGACAGCCTCCTTCCTTCTACAGTGTAAGAGTGTTTTCTATATTTTTTCCTTCCTGTAAAATAATACATTACATAATTTACAATGTGATCTTGTGTTAATTTCCCGTCAAGTCATTTAGATAGCAGCGGTTCATTGTGTTTAAAAATACACAGGAAGTTTTCACACAATACCGTGGCCCCTCAAAAGTGCCGTTGATAATGATACTGAAGGATGAACACAGAGCGCTTGATGTCTATTTTTAACAAACCATTTTTTAAATGCTACACGCCGATCCAACACTGTGCAAAATGTGTACATATAAAGGCAGTTGTCATTGTTTTGGGGGTGTACACGTAAACAAGAAGAGTCATGCACTGTTATTTTTATGAACCTTTTTCTTTTTTCTATTGTCTGTATATCAACAGGGGGGGGGAAAGGTATAGCCACTTAATATCAAAATAAGTATTGTTTAAAGACTACACAGTGAGGAGGTGGAGAAGAGACTCGTATGCCTGTTTTCTTTAAGCAGTATCTCAAACAATAGGCACAAAAAGCAAGCCATGCACTTTGTGCAACATAATCAAGATTATGTATATTAATCTCAACAAAATATTTTCATTGTAAAAAAAGCTGTTACATAAAGTAGAAATTATATAAAGCTGTACAAAAAAATAATTGATATCAAAATAATTCCATGTCATAATATTGTTTCACAAATATGTTCCACAGGAACTATTCAAGCCATATACCAAAGCTATTGCTATTTTCCTACATTCATTCAGGTACCTCAGGCCAGTGTTTCTTCAGTATGATTGCAATTAGTATTATTAGTTAGTAAGCCAAAAACTGCTGGCAACCTAGCAACTGTAGGTAACGGGGCTGGGGATGACAAAAGCAGTTAGCCTACACAGTTTTTAACATTTTTCTATTGGCTGCAGTAGCATTACTTCTAAATATTTTTCTACTTGTGTGTCCTGCAGTTGGCTACATTGAACAATGAACAGATGATTTGGTTGGGTGAAGTACAGTTGATTTTGTTTAAAATAGGTTTTGATCAATGGGAGAAATTCATAATAATAACAGTACTGCTGGCAGGAAAAATAACGAGTTTAGGAAGCAGAATAAGATAAGGAAGAAATACACATTTCGGAGGGGGGGGAGGCTTTAATGAAAAATAATCAAACGTATTTATATTAATGTAATACAAAAGCACACGTGAAAAATACACGCGAAAAATGTACTGGTGAGATCCCTTACAGTAAGAACGTTCCCATTTTAAAGAAAACTCTAGAGAAATGTAAAACAGCATGTCAGGCAACCCAGAGAGCAGGAGCCTATACTGTCTTGATCAACAGAAATACAAGCAATTGTGCTCAATTTGAACCGAGCCATGGTTACGTTAATCGTTTCCTTGATAAACGTGTCTTTTTTCACAAAATAATACAAAGCCGTGTTTACACGGCAACGCCGAAAGCTGACCGCTGGGACGGCTGCTTTTTGCACTGGAACTGTGTTGTGTGTTGTGCCACGTGACATACATAATTATCCGTTCTCCCCGCCCATATCCCGGTTTCCACGTCTTAAAGAGGGGGTAGGACCAGCGTGCGTACAGCCGTGAGTTACAAGCACCCACCGTTATTTGACTGCCATGTGCCTTTCTGTCGATTGTAGGTTGTTGTGTTATATATTGTATTTGACGTGACTCCATGGTAACACAAGTAGACTAGCTAAGCTAGCTGGCTGTTTGGGTTGGCTTCAGGGCGAAACATACAGGCCTTGCAATGTGTGTGTGCTCTCGTGAATTTTCATTGGTTACGTTAGATTCTCAGCGTGCATTATATTAAAATATTTATTATTTTAAATCAGGGAAGCGTGGGTTACTAGCACAGCAAACTGTCTTGTCAGTGTACGGTGTAACCAGGTGGAGACCCAGCAGGAAAATAAACTAGTCTACTAGCTCCCTTGCTAAGTTGGCTGATTGCCTTTCTGTCTTTTAAATGCCGAGGTACGCCGGCGGTTCTTTGTTTGCTAGCTAGCTGTGTATACATGGTGATTTTAAATGTATTATTTCTCATTTTCGTGATACAGCAGACGATACGGAGAAAGGGCGGTTATTTCAGATGCTTTGTAAGGTAGTTCATATTGTGACAACGGCGCCAGCACGCATTTGTTAAAGAAGATTGCTAATACTTAGCAATAATCATGGTGACATGGTATAAGTTACCTTGTCTAACCGGTTGATGCATAAGCGGGCAAACACACCCACATCACCGTGTTGAAAAATAAATAAATAAACGAACGAACGAACGAACGAGGTGGAAATGGCAGCAGTATATCTCCGATCAGAACTGTAACTAAGCAAATGTATCACGGGAAATGATCTTTCACACACCCCTGGTAATAAAGTTTGGGTTAATGTGTGTTCACCAGGAAATCGATGGCCGGGCGGGATGTACAAGCGTTGCAGGCAAGATGGTACTGTCAGAACTTAACTGGGACCACCACGTACCGCTCCCGAAGCTAACCCACTCCCAGGCCAGGGTCCTCGTTTGTTTAGCGGCTCTCCTCTGTTTCATGAATAGCTATGATGGAGAGTTCGTGTTTGATGATTCTGAAGCTATTATCAACAACAAGGTAACCATTTAACCTGAATAAATTATTAACTTATTTGTTTAAAATGTGCCATGAACGTGTGGCTTGTCCACAGGTATTGCAGTTAATACACACAAAGACGTGACTAAAAAGCAACCACTTGGCAAGCACATACTGTATTGTTAAAGTCTAATCTGTATATTACTGCTGTTTGAAATATTGACCTCTGTCATGAGTCAATGATTATTACATGGAAACTTTGGAACTTTAATCACATATTATTCCAGGTCAGTTGTTGATTGAAAGGTATTCAAAATAACGAGGGCTGTGGTTTCCTGCATCAAACACCACAAGTTTATAGTGCATTGTCAGCACAAATTCTGCGAATCAGTTGCAGACAATGGCCCATGTCGGTCTATCCAAGTCCAAATGCACTTTGCCCTAAACATTGAGTTAAGGATCAAATAATAGCCTATTTTACATTCATGCTGGTGCATGCAATGAATTCCAGAATGGCTAGAATTAAGTAATTTTTTTGTGTGAGGAATGTTTTTTAATTATTAAACATTTTACTCTTGATTGCATCATGGCTAAACAGAAACTGCCTGAGTTTCTGAGGGCATTTATTTGTGGGTATAATCCCTCTGTGTTGTTGGCGTATATGAGCGAACATGCTCTGATTTATCTGCTTGTTTTTCATTTTAAGGATTTAAAACCAGATACGCCGCTGAGCAACATTTGGAGAAATGACTTCTGGGGAAGTAACTTAAGCAGCAACACCAGCCACAAGTCTTACCGGCCTCTCACGGTGCTGACGTTCAGGTAAGTTCAAATAAATCCACTTTGCGTAAATTATTTTTGATTGCCTTTGGAGCCTGTTATTGACGTTTGTCAACATGAGGACCCGAGGAGTGCCAGTGAAAGTCAAGGAAGCCATTATGAGGCTGTGAAATAACAGTCAGAGACATACCTCAGGCCCAACCTTAGGAAAATCAACTTTTTGCAACGCCATTAAGAAGAAACAGTGCAGGTGAGCTTAGTAATCACAAAGGCCCTGGCTAGGCCAAGGAAGACCGCTGCATTTGCTGACTGAAAAATTCTCTCAGTAATTAACAAAAGCCCCAAAACACCTGTCTGACAGATCAGAAACATCTGGAAATTTAGCAGAACAATCGTGTGATTCCCACCTGGGTCTTTAGTCAGGATAGCTCTGTGTGGATGTTCTCATTCATGGACACCAGTATAACTGTATAATGATGCTGTGTCATTCTTTCAGACTGAACTACCTCCTGGCTGGTGGACTGTATCCAGTGGGCTTCCATGTGATCAATATCGCGCTGCACAGTGCCATCTCTGTGTTGATGATCGACGTGTTCGCGATATTGATTGGCGGTTTGGCCTATGACGGAAAGGGGAAGAGGCTCAACCAGGCGCCCAAGGCATCGTCCTTGGCTGCTCTCCTCTTTGCCGTGCATCCGATTCACACCGAAAGCGTAAGTATGACGCAGGCGCGACTCGCCGGATTGGCCTTTCCGCAGTAAACAAATAAAACGTAACGTAACCTTACATAACATTACATAACATGATGGGGAGAATAGGCCATTCAGCCCAACAATGCTCGCCATTTTCCTGACTGAATGAGTGCTCTGATTGCCTACAGACTAGCTAGTATCTAATCCCCAGAATTTCTGCCTCTACTACATGACCTGGCAGGCTATTCCACACAGTGAATACTCTTTGGGTGAAAATAATTTGTCCTAAAAAAATTAGACTTTGGAAAAAAAAAAAAAAAAAAAAAAAGCTGCTGACTAAATAAATTTTCCGGCTTCGGGTGATTGGATGAATTTTCCCGCTCTGAGTGAGTGGATGAAACATACATTAAAAGGGCGGGAGAGAACAAAGCAGCTCGCACCTGGTGCGATTCACGCAAAGGTGTGCATTATGTAGTGAGGCTAGGTTATTAGGGGCTGAAGACGTCTCCGTTTTTTTAGCCTTCCCACGATGCCTCTGCCTATTGAACTCCGAGGAGTGCTGAGATGCTGCCTCTCTAGTCTCCCTTAATCAGCCTCCGAGAGGATTGTGCTGCACCTTGGGTCTGTGGGGTGCCTTTTGAAAAGACCGCTAGCTTATGAGTACGTATCAAAGGACGCCATGCTCGGGGGTGTCCCGCCCGTACAGAGTCATAGAGCAGCAAATACAGCACCCCCCCCCCCCCGTAAGTCCGGCTAATTGGCTATCGTAGGCGTTGCCCTGACAGGAAGCTCGGATGGAAGAGAGGTTACGTTGGTGAATTGTGTTTCGTTTGCATGGTTTGTGTTGTGGTAAAGTGTCAACAACAAATATCGGGGTTTCTGCATTTTGCATCGTAAAAATGTTGGCTGTACATCCTGCTTGGAACATTCACCAAGGGAGCAGCAAGAGCGTAGATCTCATTTCAGTTTTTGGGGGGACAGGTCAGACAGGAATTTTTTTGGGGGGGATCGGGGGAGGGGGCACATAATACTGGGGGGGAACATTTGTTGTTTTCTCTAAGTTTGGGGGGTGTCTTGGGGAGCAGTATGTGTCTGTGGTCTAATGCGGTGGTCAGCGATTTTGGGGCGACGGCGTCCCCTAACTGTTTTCTGTTTGGTGTGTTCTCTCTCCTTTAATCCCAGGTGGCTGGCATCGTCGGCCGAGCAGACCTGCTGTGCGCCCTGTTCTTCCAGTTATCCTTTCTCACGTACTGCAGGGCTTTCCAGCAGGGTAAGTAGGAAACGGAGAGAGTAACGGTCGTCATCTTCACGTATTCCCACTGACAGCCCTGCCTGTAGAGAGTATTCCAGAGAGGGAGCTAGTCGCCATTTTGGTTCTGTTCAGTTTAACTGTATTTGTCCAGAGCTTCTTACAAAGGGTCGTCGTCACAAAGCACTTTTGGGCCTGATCCTGACCCCCCCCCCCCGCCCCCAAGAGCAGGCCTAGGTGGACAGTTGCAGGGAAAATCTCCAAGGCTGGTAACAGGAAGAAACCCCTGAGCAGAGCCTGACTCAGAACCTGAGGGAGCCTGTCTGCTGCTGGCTGGCATTGGTTAACTGAGAAAGGCTGATTACACAATAAACTTGAAAAAAGAACACATTTTTGCAGTATTACAAAGCAAATTCTAAAAAAAAAAAAATGCCTTGTTGATTTTACACAGCAGCAACTAATGACGAATAAATGGGGTCACAGTTTATGTTTTTAAGCTGTGCCAACATTGTTGGAGTTGGCTCAGTATTGATTTGTCCTACTGTTTGTTGTTGTTGTTGTTTTTTTAAAGGGAGCTCTAAAGATGACAGGTTCTCTACGGCGTGGATTGTAATCAGCCTTGTATTGTGTGCCGTGGCCATGCTCTGCAAGGAACAGGGGATAACAGTTTTGGTACGTCTTTAAAATATTGTTTGAAAATGATATTTTGCGAGCCACACACTGTTTTCAGTTAGGTTACTCATTTTTCTGCATCCTGGGGCCCATCTGCCTGCTGTTTTTACACCTGTTGCCCAGTACTGGCCGCGTTTGGTGAATGGCTTGTATCCTTCTCAATAGGTCACAGTGTTAGTAGTGTCTTACCATATGAATATAAATGTATAATAATAATAATAATCATAATAATAAGCATTAATATGTGGTACAGTAGATGTTCTTTTTCTGATAACATATTTCTCAACATTGTTTATGCCATAAATCACATATTTTATGACAGATACTTGTAGACATGTAAACATTCTAAGAAATGTGCAGTGTTTTTAATTGTGGCTTCCGTGGGTTTAAGAATGAGAGAGAAATCGATGTGCGTTCTTTCAGGGAGTGAACGCTGCATTCGACATCCTCATGGTCTGCAACGTGAATGTGCACGAGCTCGCCCAGCGGGTCCTGCTCCGACAGAAGGTGGTGGACGTGAGTTTAACCCCCGTTAAATTAAGGCTGGGTTCACGTTGCGTTTTACGCCTGCGCTTTGCTGTGCAAACGCTCGGTGCTCTGCCTGCTCAGTTTGCTTGACTCCACAGTTGATTCTCAACCCTGTTTTTTTTCCTGTCTCAGGTCGGGGAGCTGTTCAGAAGGGGATTCCTGACGCGAATGGCCCTTCTGAGTTCGGAGGCGCGCTTCTTGTGTATGCAAGGTGGAGGATCATGGGAACTGGCCCCCCTGCCTTCACTGAGGTGGATAACCCGGCATCCTTTGCAGAAAATGTATTTCTCAGAGTGAGTACAACATTAAATATCCCCTATTCAAGTGTACAGCACTGGAGTGGCTGGAGTGTAATGATGATTATACTAGTGCTGATGATTTCATTTAAGGGTTTCCTAGCAGAAAATGGCTGTGCGATTGTTTGGTTTGGCTCTTCACATGCATGGTTGGTACGAAAGGATGTTTCAGGCTTTTGACCGTCGTTCTCCTGCAATGGGCCTTGCACTTCGGGTGCTGAAGCTAAACCAGCCATAACCTGTTTATGCGCCAGTATTAATTAGGGGCAATTTCAAAACTTACGGTTGATAAGCGCATGGTGAACTGAAGGTTGAACTCATTGACTGCAATGGTGCAGCAGTGTAGGATAATGGTGAGAAACTGGGCTTAGTAATTCATAAGATTTAGATTGTTTTTTGCCAGAATGAAAAACATTTAACCTCACCTTACAAGTACTGGCATTTTCTTACATTTGGGCATTGGCCTTACACAACTTTTGCACTTTACTTAACGTAATATCCGTTAATATAGCTGGATACATATTCAGGTTAATTTGAATTTCAGGATAAGACAAACAATTATGGTTGAGCACGTTGCTGTAGGGTTCAACAGCAGTGTCCTACCTGAACCTGCAACCTTTAGCTCACAGGTGATTAGGGAACTGCACTGGTATCCTAAAGGTCACAGGTTCGATCCCCAGGTAGGACACTGCCTTGGTACCCATGGCTGAGCAAGGTACTTAACCCGAATTGCTTCAGTAAAATATCCAACTGTATAAATGGATTTGCTATATAAAACCGAGGAAGATGTGTAAGTCGCTCTGGACAAGGCCGTCTGCTAAATGCCTGTAATGTAGTGTCACATTATTGATAAGGATTTGAAGCCTGAAGGAAAAGCAGTGTGTTTTTTTTGTTGTGAAGCACAAGGTCCGACTTCAGTCCTAATGCCCAGAATAGCATCAAACGTTGGCCCTTGCGGTTTATGACATTAAAACGATATCTGAATATCGGAGCGGTGTGCTGCTGTGTGTCTGCCCACGCACAGCGGGGGCGGGGGGGGGGGGGGGGGGGGGGGGGGGGGGGGGGGTACCCAGCATTGATTCCTGCCTCACACCACTGCTTTTAACCAGAGCCAAGACCAGCCCTCATTAACTGAGCTCACTTACATCCACACCAAACAGTCACTTTCTCAAACAGAAGGCTTTGAAATATGCCGTTATATCGAGTGTGATTTTTATTTATTTGTTTAATGATATTTTTCAGTTTTCCTTTAATATTTGTATTTCAGTTCCTTCCTGTTTCTTTTGCCTGGCAGGCTGTGAACTACAATTACTACTACTCCCTGAATGCATGGCTGCTTCTGTGTCCCTGGTGGCTGTGTTTTGATTGGTCGATGGGCTGCGTACCTCTTATTAAGTCAGCCTGTGATTGGAGGGTAGTCCCAGTGCTGCTGCTGTGGAGTGGCCTCTTCGGCTTGACTAGTCAAGCTTTGCTCTCGCAGGACAGCCATAAGAGAAGGTAAATAACTGCGGTTTGTATTTTCTGAAACTCTGTCCTGGGGTGTTTTTTTTATTAATTAAAGTTCTTTAATAATTTTTACTTGACCATATTGACATGATGCAAGTTTGACTCATTGTCATTTGCTTTGCCTTTGAATTCTTTGTTACATACCAAATGGTTTGTTGTAATGGCCCTGTTCTCTTCATGTAATCATTTTCACAATAGCACACTGTGAATGTGGGATTTTTATTCTTCATGGCATGCATACCTATTTCTGACATAATGTGGCAAAAGATTGTCAATAATCCCTCAAAACAGGAAAAGTGTGAACAAGATTATCAAAAACCAGCATGCACAGGGGTCCCCCGGGCCCGAGTTTGAGCAGCACTGCTTTGGACGGGCTCGTGAAATGATGTGTTATTTAAAATCCTGCAGTTAGCGCTGCAGCATGCAGTGGGGCTGCAGCGTGCAGTGGGGCTGCAGCATGCAGTTGGTGCTGCAGCATGCAGTTAGTGCTGCAGCATGCAGTGGGGCTGCAGCTTCAGTTTAACCGTGTTGCAGTAAATGCGCTTTACCTAGCAAGAGTTGCTCCTTAACTCAGGCTTGATAGGAGTTTGTTGAAATGTGATTGGATGAATGTGCTCAGGAAGGCCGGCTGGTTTATGTCTGTATGGTCTGTGTGTGTGACACACTGCACCTGCACACTCTGTCAGCACACTCCCTTACACTGCACACCTGTGTTAGGACTCTCACCTGCCCTTACACTGCACACCTGTGTTAGGACTCTCACCTGTCCTTACTCTACACACCTGTGTTAAGACTCTCACCTGCCCTTACACTGTGTACCTGTGTTAGGACTCTCACCTGCCCTTACACTGCACACGTGTGTTAGGACTCTCACCTGCCCTTACTCTGCACACCTGTGTTAGGACTCTCACCTGCCCTTACACTGCACACCTGTGTTAGGACTCTCACCTGCCCTTACACTGCACACCTGTGTTAGGACTCTCCCCTGCTCATATACTGCGTACCTGTGTTAGGACTCTCACCTGTCCTTACACTGCACACCTGTGTTAGGACTCTCACCTGCTCATATACTGCGTACCTGTGTTAGGACTCTCACCTGTCCTTACTCTACGCACCTGTGTTAGGACTCTCCCCTGCTCATATACTGCGTACCTGTGTTAGGACTCTCACCTTCGGGCTGGTGCTCCTGGTGATCCCCTTCCTGCCGGCGAGTAACCTGTTCTTCCGTGTGGGCTTCGTCATCGCCGAGCGCGTGCTGTACATGTCCACCGCCGGCTACTGTCTGATCCTCACCTACGCGCTGGGCTGCTCCTGCTGCCTCTGGAGGAGACACAAGGTACTGCAGCTCACCGGCGTGTGACTGTCTGACCGCCCGTCTCCCTCTCTCCCCCTCTCACTCTCTCTCTCTCTCTCCCCCCTCTCTCAAACTCCTTCTCCCCCTCTCACTCTCTCTCCCCCCCCTTAAACTCCTTCTCCCTCTCCCTCTCTCACTCTCTCTACCTCTTTTGCACTCTCTCCCTCTCGCTCTCACTCTCTCTCTTTCTCTGTCTCTCCTCCTTTCTCTCACACTCCCTCTCTTTCTCTCTCACTCTTGCTATCTCTCTTTCTCTCTCTTGCTCTCTGTCTTTTTCTCTCTTTTCCCCTATTTTTATCTCTCCCCCCTTTATCACTCTCCCTCTCCCTCTCTCTCTCTGTTTTCTCACCCCCTCCTCACTCTCTGTATGTGGGGTGCCACTCTCAGGCTGTTGATTTTATTTTTATTTTTTTGATTTATTCTCCCCACAGTTTTGGATTTTTTGACTTTGTTCTCGTTCTTTGATAGATGTTTGCCCTCAGGTCAACATCTTTCTTCTCGGTGCTATTAGCAGGCAGCCCCTCCTGCCAGCCTACGTGTTAGATCGCCCTGATTACCGTACACTACTCCCTCCCCTCTCTGTCCCGGGCTTCCTGTATTGGGTGATGCTCATCCTACCTTTTGGTTTCCTGTCCTGCTGGTTTTGATGATGCTGTTTTTCTGGTTTTGATGATGCTGGTTTTGATGATGCTGGTTTTGATGACGTTGGTTTTGATGATTCTGGTTTTGATGACGTTGGTTTTGATGGCCCTGTTTTTCTGGTTTTGATGATGCTGGTTTTGATGACGTTGGTTTTGATGACGCTGGTTTTGATGATGTTGGTTTTGATGATGCTGGTTTGATGACGTTGGTTTTGATGATGCTGGTTTTGATGACGTTGGTTTTGATGATGCTGGTTTTGATGACGTTGGTTTTGATGATGCTGGTTTTGATGACGTTGGTTTTGATGATGCTGGTTTTGATGACGTTGGTTTTGATGATGCTGTTTTTCTGGTTTTGATGATGCTGGTTTTGATGACGTTGGTTTTGATGATGCTGGTTTTGATGACGTTGGTTTTGATGATGCTGGTTTTGATGATGCTGGTTTTGATGATGCTGTTTTTCTGGTTTTGATGACCCTGTTTTCCTGGTTTTGATGATGTTGGTTTTGATGATGCTGGTTTGATGACATTGGTTTTGATGATGTTGGTTTTGATGACGTTGGTTTTGATGATGCTGGTTTTGATGACGTTGGTTTTGATGATGCTGGTTTTGATGACGTTGGTTTTGATGATGCTGGTTTTGATGACGTTGGTTTTGATGATGCTGGTTTTGATGACGTTGGTTTTGATGATGCTGTTTTTCTGGTTTTGATAGTGCTGGTTTTGATGATGCTGGTTTTGATGATGCTGGTTTTGATGATGCTGTTTTTTTGGTTTTGATGATGCTGGTTTTGATGATGCTGTTTTTCTGGTTTTGATAGTGCTGGTTTTTGATGATGCTGGTTTTGATGACGTTGGTTTTGATGGTGCTGTTTTTCTCTGTGGTCCTCCTGCAGAAGCTCGTCCACGCCGCGCTGCTGGGGCTGCTGGGTATGAATGTGGCTCGCTGTGCCCTGCGCAGTCAGCAGTGGCGGTCTGAGGAGGCCCTGTTCACCAGCGCCCTGTCTGTGTGCCCCCTAAATGCCAAGGTGAGCCTCTTGGACCCCTATTCAGTCCCCCATTCAATGACTTTTAATAGATTGTGGACGATCGACTGTTATTGCTATTGAAAATTCGATATCCGTGTATTGAAATGAGTTTTCTGTTACTCTTGAGTTTTTGGTTTTTGTCAGAAATTTTTTTTCTCACAAATTAAATTTTAAGACATGTAAAACCAACACTTGAATTATTGTGTTGAGAATAAAGAACATTGATTTTGAGGCCCAGGTCCCATCTTGCCAGGATGTTTTGAAGTGCTCTCGACATCCTAGAGGAGTTATTTAAAGCATTCAGTACATTCAGGGAATTCAGGATGTCGTATGATAAATTAAAAAAAAAAAATTTCAGTAAAAAGTAAAAAAATAAAAAAATGGTTGGACTAAAAGTTGTTATTTTTCAGGTTCATTACAATGTTGGCAAGAACTTGGCAGACAGAGGCGATCAAAGTGCTGCAATCAAATACTACAGAGAGGCTGTGCGGTACGCTTCATGAAATATCCAGATAAATTTTTTATTTGCTACCTTTAGAATGAAACTATATGTTCAGATGGGATGGAAATATCCTGTTAATGTAGAACAATTGTTCCTAAAGCATTCAAAATTTACCTCCACCGTTAACATATGCATTTCTAATGAAGGTGAATGCTTTTCAGTGACAAGGAACATCTGTGTTTGTTGTGAATGTTTCTGTTTCTCTTGGAAAATAATCAACAAAATGCTGTAAATGTTTCTGTCTGTAGCCAAAGTTTTAACCCGGAGATAAGCTCGTAAAAAGGTAGACTAAACTTGCAAAGTTTGTGCCAGTGATGTGTTTCACAAGGCTGTCCAGACTGAGCTAATCGGACCTATTTTCTCTTTAATGATTTCACATGGCTTGTGTTGTGTAGTTTATATTATTTATTTATTTAACCTTTGTTTAACTAGGCAGGTCACTTAAGAACAAATTATTATTAAGGATGTAGATAAGAAATGTGCAGTGTATATGCCATGTTGACAAGTGCTTATCATGCCTACTAGTTTGACTCAACATTACTCTCTGACCTAGCCTATGCTTAATGTGTGAACTGCATATACTGTATTCATGGCTATGAATAACTGTTACATAATGAGTATTGTACCTTATCGGACCTGTGTTTTGTAGGTGTTCCAATGACTTCAGTCTGCACTTATTGTCCATCACTTTGGATAAAAGTGTCTGCCAAACAAATGTAATGTAATGATTGTGGGGACCACTGGGCTGTTTTTTACAGGTTAAATCCGAAATACGTCCACGCCATGAACAACCTGGGGAACATACTAAAGGAGAGGAACGAGTTAGTGGAAGCTGAGGAGCTGCTTTCCGAAGCTGTTCGCATCCAGTAGGTGCACGTTCAGTCCGAACACTGCGCTGAATTAGGAGCGTTCACTGCTGTTCACCTCGGCATGATTCCAGTCCTCGGCACACTTTCTAGCGCACCTGTAACGGTTAAAATAGCTAAAATAGCATCGGGGCGACCAACACAGGGCCATGCAGAGGTTTTGGCAAATATTGCAGCATTGTCATCACATTGAGTTTTCAGAAACTTTGTGGGAACTTGGGAAAGAAAGAGCTGTTCTTGTTGGAAAAGAATTTTGTGTTGATTGGTGGTACAGGAAGTATTCTGTAATCATGCTTCTGGAGATAGTAATCTTTTTTTTTTGTTGTTGCAATTTTCTATCAGTTGCATTTTAAAGTTTTAAATGCATTGTAGTTGCATTTTAGCCCCTAGGCTTACTCGACTGTTCGCTCAGTTGATGATGTCATTGCGTCTTTCCCCGAGGCCCGATTTTGCGGCAGCCTGGATGAACCTCGGCATCGTGCAGAACAGCTTGCAGAAGTTCGGAGACGCCGAACAGAGCTACTGGAATGCGATCAAGTTCCGGAGGAAGTATCCCGATTGCTACTACAACCTCGGACGCCTAGTAAGCAGCCAATCGATGGCAGTAATGCAGGCTTCACACGTTTTTCTGATCTATGTGACCAAAAGTATCTGGACACCCCTTGGTCTGTGGCTGATTTTTCATGGTTTGGGCTAGACCGCTTAGTTCCAGTGAAGGCAAATCTTAATGCTGCAGCATACATTCACATTGTAGATGATCCTGTGCTTCCCTAACTGTTTGGGGAAGGCCATTTCCTGTTTCAGCATGACATGCCCCCAGGCACACACCAAGGTCCGTATAGAAATTATGTTGTCAAGAACGGTGTGGAAGAACTTGACTGGCCTGCACAGCCAGGCCTAATTGCCCAATCAGTGCCCAACCTCACTTATACTCTTCTGGCTAATAGGAAGCAAATCCCTGCAGCAGTGCTCCAATGTCTATTATAAAGCCTTCCCAGAAGAGTGGAGGTGGTTATAGCAGCAAAGTGTGGACCAACTCCATATTAATTATTAATGCCCATAATTTTGGATGTTATATCGGATGTTATATTGGATCAGATGGTCAGGTGTCCACATCCTTTTGAACATGTAGCGTATTCTCCCAAATCTATGTGTAGTCATTGCATATTAAGTTTGGTCAGGGGTCCCCTATGGTACCGCAAGAGCCCTCTTGAAAACCCAGGTAATAGTTGTAGAGATGTGTTGCTATCCAGTATGCAGACAGGAAACGGAGCCTTTGTTTCCTCCTTGTTTTTTTATTTTTAACAATATGTTTATTGTATTTTTAACATACATATATTCCCACGACGTACAGTATTTAAACATGAAGCTTCAGAATTGCATAAACTCTTCCCTTACAAATTCTCCCTGCCCCATTTCTCCTCTTACAAAAAGAAAAAACAGACAAACACAAACAACAAGCAACAAATAAAATAAATAAAAATAAATTTAAAAAATAAAAATAGAATAAAATTTGTGCCTATTATACATTTTGGGTAGTTCCACAAACTTCATTCACACATCATCTGTTTTTTCCTGTTGCATGAGTAAGTTCCCCAGATCACCATGCTTTAAGAAATGTTTCCTGCTTGTTGTGCTGTACTCCCCTCCAGTATGCAGACCTGAACAGGCACCTGGATGCTCTGAATGCATGGAAGAACGCCACCATGCTGAAGCCTGACCACAGCCTGGCCTGGAACAACATGGTCATACTCCTGGACAACACAGGTGTGTGCCTCCTGCTCTGCGTGGAGGTGCCAGTCTGCACCTCCTCACACAGGAGCAGCACCTCCTCACACAGGAGCAGCCCCAGGGGCGTACCCAGGGCCTAAAAAATACTGGGGGGGGGGGTTGGCCTACTGAGTAAGCAACCATCCAGCAAGTCATTTTCCAGTATATTTTTTGGTGTGTTTGTTGATGATTGGGTAATTCTGTGAATATCATTTTTCAATAATTAATTTGGTAAGCTCGAGTGAGCTTACTCACCCAGTTCACCTGATTGCAGAAGGTCTTCCTGCATAGAACCTATTCGCAGACAAATGCAGGTTTCTATGTCAACGTGACATTTTAAAAACAGACTTTTCTTAAAGCCAAGGGTGTGTATTCGTAATGGTATTTACCCAAATAACGTGATTAGATTGGAAAAGGAAGAATCGGCAATGCTTGAAATTTATGTATTAAAGCTTTGTGTGTTGTTCTGTGGGCAGTCTTGCTTGCTGTGTGGAGAATGGCCTTGATTTGAAAGGCCCAGCTTGGTTGTGTCTCCCACGCAGGTTGGAACTCCCTAGAGTAATTTACCGTGGTCTAAAAATCGGTAACCTTGCCCTGCTTCTAGAACTTTTGTTTCCTACCCGAGCCTTTCGACCTTGACCCCGCGCGGCTTTCTTCCGCGGTGGAGTGCCCTCGGAAGGAAAAAAAAATTCACGGCTTTTTCCCCGGAACTAAACGTGCATAAATAAATAAATAAACAGTGCTGACCAAGCAGAAGACCGTGACCGCAGGCACAGTCATGCCTGGCTTTTCTGTGTCTGGGGGAAAATAAAGAGTCTATTCGTTGAATTAGACGAGGGGTGGGGAATGACGGCGAATGTATTCTGACTCCGGTCAAACTTTGAGTTTTGACATAGAGATCAATAAATCGGTCGCCCTTGTGTTGAACTCTAATTGGGAAACGGAAGCACTCTCTCTGTGTGCAGAGGAGAAAAAGTCTAATCACAGCTGGTTCATGAAACAGAGGAACCCCAAAATGAACTACGGGAAGGCCAGTGTTGGGGTTCCTGTCCTCGGTGGTTGGCCACATTTTACAGTTAAAAAAAAAACAAAAAAAAAACTTGTGTACCTTTTCGGCATGTTTTTATGTCTATAATCTGACATGGTCTGAATCCCATGCTTGAATATGGACTGGTCAGAATGGACTGACAGTGGAGTGAGAGAATGATCTCACTAATATGCTCATTTAATGCATTCATGTGCAAAAAATAATGTATTATAATTCCTAGTATTCATTGTTGTGGTAGAAAAAAAAAAATTGAAATTGCAAACGCCTGTGTTATAGTGTAGTGATTACTATGTCATTGAGGTTTGTGAACCTTTTGGAGTAAAGGTGATTTTATATATGGAAGTAGGTTATGTAGCAAGTAGTTGTTATGGTCCTTTAAGTAGGTTATGTCTCCACAGAGGTGTTACATAGGCTTTCACCACATGGGGCCTTTTTGTTTTAAGCGTCTTTGTACAGTAGGGTTTGAAGCAGTGCATTTTTGGCATTATTTCCTTAAATGAATGAAATGGAGAGATCTGGTTGTGTATTACTCATCCTCTTTGTGCACCGATTGAAACATGCCTGTTTAAGAATTCTAATTTGTTTTGATTTTATTCATTTTGGAGGCCCTCCGTATTGTTCACGTCGGGAATTGAAAGGCTCTTGAAGAAGCGCAAGTCAGTGTTTCCGTGCCAACCATAATCCAATGGTTCTGCTTAACAATGCCTTTTCCTGTATATATCATTAACTTTTTCCATATATTATATCATTAAGGCAACCTGGCGCAGGCAGAGGTGATTGGAAAAGAGGCCTTGAGACTGCTTCCCAATGACCACACCATCATGTTCTCCCTGGCCAATGTCCTGGGGAAACTGCAGAAGTACAAGGTAGAGTCAAACCATCGCCTTTTTATTTTATTTTTATTTTTTTGTATTTTAGTCTGATGAGCTTACCATTTTTGCGCTTGTTTTCACTCCACTGTTGACTGCATGGAAATCCTGTGGAATTAACTGTTGATAACGCTGTTGTTTCATTGTGTATCTCAGTACTTGTTATGTTGTTGTCTCTTATAAGCACACAGGCAGTAAAACAGCAAATCATCGAGTATTTCAACACATACTATACTGCGTATTTTATTGAAAAATGTACATTATTGGCAATTTTAATTACTCGATGTAATTTTTGTGTATATTATTCATTTCAGTTGCATGACTCTGATTTACCATTCTAAATCTCAGAATCTTGGCAGATTCTGTTTAGAAAATACTTTGTAGACATTGAAATCACTGTTTGAATTCTCTATTGAAGTTTATTCTCTACTGCCCCCCCCCCCATTTAAAATGGGCACATACAGTACTGTATGTTATTTTCAGAATTTTACCCCACAGTGCGTTTGCTGTGTTTTTATTATACAGGAATCTGAAGGGTTCTTCCTCAGCGCACTGAATATCAACCCCAATTCTGCCAGTTGCCATGGAAATCTAGGTAAGACCTGTTTTAGCATGATTGAAATTGCAAGTGCATCACACTGTTAACCTGACAAGATAAGTTCTGTGGGACTTCAGGAGGAAATCAGATTTGCACACTTGCACTCAAGATCATAATCTTGGCAAGAATGCATATAGGCTACTGAAGTCAAATGGTTCAGTGTGAAAGATTCTTAACTCTTACAAGGCACTTCTGTAAATCTAAACTTTTCTCCTGGTATTAAATGCTCTATTTTAATTTTGCATTTTATTTAGGAGCCCAAACACTGCAGATGCTGAAACCATATAGTTTTATTTCAAATCTATTTTATTTCAAATATGGGGCGATATAGCTCAGGAGGTAAGACCGATTGTCTGGCAGTCGGAGGGTTGCCGGTTCAAACCCCGCCCTGGGCATGTCGAAGTGTCCTTGAGCAAGACACCTAACCCCTAACCTCTAACTGCTCTGGCGAATGAGAGGCATCAATTGTAAAGCGCTTTGGATAAAAGCGCTATATAAATGCAGTCCATTTCAAATCTTTTTTCTTATTTTTTTAGCCTCGTCTTTAACTTCAAATGACTTTTAGCTTTCATGCTGGGTACTCCCTAACTTGGTAGATTTGTTTGGTTGGAAAGTGCCGTAGTGCCCTTGACAAGAGCTTAACATTCTTGTGCCCCTTTTGACTGATATTTAAAAATTTGTGACATAGTTCCCTCACCTGATGAGGATCCATAACTTCTGCCCTAATGCTTAAAATGCCTCTCCTCCTACAAACATTGACAGATTACCAATAAATTTGGTATTCTGCATCTATGGACCTCAATGCAGATCTTTTTTTTTTTACATGTGATGATGTCGATAAGGATGGGCATCAAACCGTTTGAAAAATGCTTTTAAATTCCTAATAGGTTTACCTAATGTTTCAGTTTTCCAGAAGCAAATCAAGAAATGGAATTTCCAAAAATTGGACATTTTTGGACATGTATTTTGCTATTTTCCACAAAAACAGATTCATCTGAAAATTCTTTAAAAAAATTTTTTTATTCATTTATTTCAGCACAATTGTAATACAAACATGATTTCCTATCCATCCGTATTCAAAAAATGGCATTTTAAAATTATTGCCACTTTTCACCCTTTTTGGACATAAGCCTATAGGCTTATGTATTTTGCTATTTTCCACAAAAACACATTATTCATCTTAAAATTCTTTAAAAAAATTTTTTATTCATTTATTTCAGCACAGTTGTAATACAAACATGATTTCCTATCCATCCGTATTATAAAAATGGCATTTTAAAATTATTGCCACTTTTCACCCTTTTTGGACATAAGCCTATAGGCTTATGTATTTTGCTATTTTCCACAAAAACACATTATTCATCTTAAAATTCTTAAAAAAAATTTTTTTATTCATTTATTTCAGCACAGTTGTAATACAAACATGATTTCCTATCCATCCGTATTAAAAAATGGCATTTTAAAATTATTGCCACTTTTTCACCCTTTTTGGACATAAGCCTATAGGCTTATGTATTTTGCTATTTTCCACAAAAACACATTATTCATCTTAAAATTCTTTAAAAAATTTTTTTATTCATTTATTTCAGCACAGTTGTAATACAAACATGATTTCCTATCCATCCGTATTCAAAAAATGGCATTTTAAAATTATTGCCACTTTTCACCCTTTTTGGACATAAGCCTATAGGCTTATGTATTTTGCTATTTTCCACAAAAACACATTATTCATCTTAAAATTCTTTTAAAAATTTTTTATTCATTTATTTCAGCACAGTTGTAATACAAACATGATTTCCTATCCATCCGTATTATAAAAATGGCATTTTAAAATTATTGCCACTTTTCACCCTTTTTGGACATAAGCCTATAGGCTTATGTATTTTGCTATTTTCCACAAAAACACATTATTCATCTTAAAATTCTTTTAAAAAAATTTTTATTTTTTTTATTCATTTATTTCAGCACAGTTGTAATACAAACATGATTTCCTATCCATCCGTATTAAAAAATGGCATTTTAAAATTATTGCCACTTTTCACCCTTTTTGGACATAAGCCTATAGGCTTATGTTTTGTATTTTTGCCACAAAAAACACATTTTCATCTTAAAATTTTTAAACAAAAACATTCATTATTCAGCACAGTTCTACAAAATTATTAAAAAATGGCAAATTATTGCCACTTTTCACACCTTTTTGGACATAAGCCTATAGGCTTATGTATTTTGCTATTTTCCACAAAAACACATTATTCATCTTAAAATTCTTTAAAAAAAATTTTTTATTCATTTATTTCAGCACAGTTGTAATACAACATGATTTCCTATCCATCCGTATTAAAAAATGGCATTTTAAAATTATTGCCACTTTTCA
Organism: Anguilla japonica; assembly: GCA_025169545.1. NCBI lineage: Eukaryota > Metazoa > Chordata > Actinopteri > Anguilliformes > Anguillidae > Anguilla > Anguilla japonica. The sequence goes on from CM045897.1 coordinate 36,231,653, forward strand.
CCCTTTTTGGACATAAGCCTATAGGCTTATGTATTTTGCTATTTTCCACAAAAAAACACATTATTCATCTTAAAATTCTTAAAAAAATTTTTTTTATTCAATTTTTCATTTCAGCACAGTTGTAATACAAACATGATTTCCTATCCATCCGTATTAAAAAATGGCATTTTAAAATTATTGCCACTTTTCACCCTTTTTGGACATAAGCCTATAGGCTTATGTATTTTGCTATTTTCCACAAAAACACATTATTCATCTTAAAATTCTTTAAAAAAATTTTTATTCATTTATTTCAGCACAGTTGTAATACAAACATGATTTCCTATCCATCTGTATTAAAAAATGGCATTTTAAAATTATTGCCACTTTTCACTCTTTTGGACATAAGCCTATAGGCTTATGTATTTTGCTATTTTCCACAAAAACACATTATTCATCTTAAAATTCTTTAAAAAAAAATTTTTTATTCATTTGTTTCAGCACAGTTGTAATACAAACATGATTTCCTATCCATCCGTATTATAAAAATGGCATTTTAAAATTATTGCCACTTTTCACCCTTTTTGGACATAAGCCTATAGGCTTATGTATTTTGCTATTTTCCACAAAAACACATTATTCATCTTAAAATTCTTAAAAAAATTTTTTTATTCATTTATTTCAGCACAGTTGTAATACAAACATGATTTCCTATCCATCCGTATTATAAAAATGGCATTTTAAAATTATTGCCACTTTTCACCCTTTTTGGACATAAGCCTATATTCTTATGTATTTTGCTATTTTCCACAAAAACACATTATTCATCTTAAAATTCTTTAAAAAATTTTTTATTCATTTATTTCAGCACAGTTGTAATACAAACATGATTTCCTATCCATCCGTATTCAAAAAATGGCATTTTAAAATTATTGCCACTTTTCACCCTTTTTGGACATAAGCCTATAGGCTTATGTATTTTGCTATTTTCCACAAAACACATTATTCATCTTAAAATTCTTTTAAAAAAATTTTTTATTCATTTTTTTTCAGCACAGTTGTAATACAAACATGATTTCCTATCCATCCGTATTCAAAAAATGGCATTTTAAAATTATTGCCACTTTTCACCCTTTTTGGACATAAGCCTATAGGCTTATGTATTTTGCTATTTTCCACAAAAACACATTATTCATCTTAAAATTCTTTAAAAAAAATTTTTTTTATTTATTTATTTCAGCACAGTTGTAATACAAACATGATTTCCTATCCATCCGTATTATAAAAATGGCATTTTAAAATTATTGCATTTTAAAATTATTGCCACTTTTCACCCTTTTTGGACATAAGCCTATAGGCTTATGTATTTTGCTATTTTCCACAAAAACACATTATTCATCTTAAAATTCTTTAAAAAATTTTTTTATTCATTTATTTCAGCACAGTTGTAATACAAACATGATTTCCTATCCATCCGTATTATAAAAATGGCATTTTAAAATTATTGCCACTTTTCACCCTTTTTGGACATAAGCCTATAGGCTTATGTATTTTGCTATTTTCCACAAAAACACATTATTCATCTTAAAATTCTTTAAAAAAAAATTTTTTTTTATTCACAGTTTCAGCACAGTTGTAATACAAACATGATTTCCTATCCATCCGTATTATAAAAATGGCATTTTAAAAATTATTGCCACTTTTCACCCTTTTTGGACATAAGCCTATAGTCTTATGTATTTTGCTATTTTCCCAAAAACACATTATTCATCTTAAAATTCTTAAAAAAATTTTTTTATTCATTTGTTTCAGCACAGTTGTAATACAAACATGATTTCCTATCCATCCGTATTATAAAAAATGGCATTTTAAAATTATTGCCACTTTTCACCCATTTTTTTTGGACATAAGCCTATAGGCTTATGTATTTTGCTATTTTCCCACAAAAACACATTATTCATCTTAAAATTCTTTAAAAAATTTTTTTATTCATTTATTTCAGCACAGTTGTAATACAAACATGATTTCCTATCCATCCGTATTATAAAAATGGCATTTTAAAATTATTGCCACTTTTCACCCTTTTTGGACATAAGCCTATAGGCTTATGTATTTTGCTATTTTCCACAAAAACACATTATTCATCTTAAAATTCTTTAAAAAAATTTTTTATTCATTTATTTCAGCACAGTTGTAATACAAACATGATTTCCTATCCATCCGTATTATAAAAATGGCATTTTAAAATTATTGCCACTTTTCACCCTTTTTGGACATAAGCCTATAGTCTTATGTATTTTGCTATTTTCCACAAAAACACATTATTCATCTTAAAATTCTTCTAAAAAATTTTATTCATTTATTTCAGCACAGTTGTAATACAAACATGATTTCCTATCCATCCGTATCAAAAAAATGTAAAATTATTGCCACATTACATTTATATAGCACTTATCCAGATGTTCAAAATGCTTTACAGTGATGAGGTGGGACCTCACCCACAACCAATGTGTAGCATCCACCTGGGTGATGCACGGCAGCCATTTTGGACAGAACTAGGGAGTGATTACTGGATGGATGTGGTATTATTAGTAGTAAAGCTGGCTCTTAAAACTTACTTACTCAAAACTTCCTGTCGTTTCAGCTGTTCTCTATCATCGCTGGGGGAAACTCGACATGGCCAAGAAGCACTACGAGATGTCTTTAAAACTAGATTCCAATGCACCGGGGACGAAGGAAAACTACAACATGCTCCTGCGCAAACTAGAACAGCAGCAACAGCGGAAGACGACTGTCTGAATGTTCAGCTAGGGTACTGCACGTACAGCGCAGTTGTGTGCTCTTCATCTTTGTATTGTACTTCACATTCTTGAATAAAAATTAAAGAGAAAAAGTTTTTCTCTCCCTTTATTTTTGTTTTTATGTTAACCGTTTTATTTCTTTATTTTTAGTGTGTATATTCGTTTTAACCGGTCGTTTGGAATATTCTGATGAACGTAAATTCATTACTTGTCAACATAACGTTCTCAGTGTATCATTGGTTATGGCGGTATGTGACTTTAGGCATCACTTCATTTAGGTCTTACTTTTGGTACGGGTAGATTTACGAGCAGTAAAGCATTTCACGTGACCATATTTTTGTCATATGCGAGTGCCCATACATTTGCCCCAAGGCAGGAAGTAAAACCGCTAAATGAATAATTGGACCTTGGTTTGGCAACGGTGTAGTCTAAATCTCAAGAAATTTGCAGAAACCCGTTTAGAAAGGTAAACATCGTGGAAATTAAAATGCTTATTTCTTACGATATTGATACAACGTGACAACTGTGGTTTATTGCAGTTTGAATAGCAAAAGACGCCATGTTGCATTTGATTAGTTGTCATCTCTTGATAAAAATTACCAACGTCAGCATGAATTTACATACATCTTAACCTGGCTGGATCGACTGGTGACTCTTTTTGAGTCCGACCACTTAGTACAAATTCAGGCGACATCTTGGACAGACTGACATTTCTATCCATCATAAACTTGAAATAAAGGTAAGACGAACAAGCATTTTCACATTAATGTTTAGTAAAAACGGCTATATGTACCTATACAAAGTAAGTAATTTTAGCTACAAAAATACGAAGGTTTGCGAGTAGGCTACCGGCTAACATCGCAAAACTACTTCAAAAGGAAACGCTTACGTTGTAAAATTTCTCCCAACCGTGAAGAATGCCTGACTTGTTTACATTCTGCACAGAAGTGACTATGAAGTAAATCTGTACCTGTTTCCGTAGCAGCACTGTCGATATAGACAATATCGGAAGTGCCATGCTAAAATTTCTACTTATCGTAAAGAGTGCCTGACCTGCAAGCATAGAAATGTGTTAGCACGTGATTAAAAAAAAGAAATATAAATGTAGGCTACACGTGAACTTTAGATATAGGCCCACTAGTATGACATTCTGACTGAACTGTCTCACTTTTTAGTTAATAAAACTCAAAAGTAACTTAAACACCCAGTCAGAACTAGTGGCTTACTATTAGTTCAGTATTTTAGCATAATTTTCTGCATCCTACCTGATATAGGCTACTAGAAGTTGTAAAGAAGTTCAAGCATATAACTACGTTTATAACTACATTTTCCTGGAGTGCATAATAGTTCAGAAGTGAACCTCAGCCATGTTCTTGGGATCATGAAACTGTGCACAGGTGAAGGTGTTATTATTGAGAAATCATTTTAAATGCATGGGAATGGAACGGCACTATGATAGGCTAACCAGAAACAACCAGTTTTAGACTGAAGGGAACTTTGACAAGGTGGACCCTATATAGTTTTAACACACAAATATAGCATACTTTCTTAAAATAAGAATGTGTACTTGGTTCACTTTTGAACAATTATACACATCAGGGAAATATACTTAGGTTTATACTTTAACTCTGGTGCATCTTTCAGTATTCAGAATATTCTCAGGTTGGCAGAAAATAAGCATATTTTTCCACGCCGTATTCACTGTGTTTGAACAGTTTGCCCGGTAATATGGTAGATGTGAACACATATAGTAACATTCATAAGCTCATTACAAGATCTGGAGGACCATTCTAGTTCTAATAGAGTTCCTAGGTTACAGTGTGTGAATCTTACATGGTTGATCATGTGAAAGTGTCCAGAATGCTTTTTTTCTGTCAGGACTCTGGATGCTATTGTATTATAAGTTGAAGGCAGATTGTCACCCGCTGGCTAAAATAGGTGCCCTACAGGTATGGGGCATGCTGCCCTGCCTAGGCGTAACTTGGCAGGATGGTGTACCGTACCTGCCATCCTGATATCGGGCCAACTAAGCATAACTAGTTGACTGTATGCTTTCAGAATATCAACAGGATTACTTTACAGAAAAATTAATTTGTGTTCAATGTGCACCGATATCAAGGAGTATATTTTTCCACGCCGTTTTCAATGAATGGAACAGTTTGCCAAGTGGCATGGAAGGTGTGGAGACGTAACATTTAAGTGCTTTTCGTATTTGTAAGAACACCAAAGCTAAATTATGAACGATGAGTGCGCAACACGTATTGCAGGGCTAACTAACACTTTTTTCCAAGGAGCACATGCCTTCTGAAGTTGAAAAATTCATGAGCGCACTAAGTACATCCCAGTTAGTGGATGTGCTCCTAAATTATTTTTCCAGTTAGCACGCATCGATTTTCAGGAGCAAGAGCACTGTAAAGTCCTGTATTGGATTTATCCTTGGACCTGAATCAGAAATTGCTCTTTTGAGCTTACGCTGTCCAATTTTCTGTTCAGTAAACAAACAACCTGCAGGACAGTACGGCTTTTGTTTTCAAAAATAGTGGTTTGCTTGAAATTGGGCAGTGAGAAACCTAACCGGACACAAAAATACAACTAAGACTCCAGCAGCATATCCGGAAATACTCATATAACTGGGCCTGCGTAGGACTAGCCGAGGTGGGCCAGAATTAGGCTACAGTAGGTGGGCATTCAAAACAAGCTGTGGTGGTTCAGCTCTGCTAAATGGGTGAGTTGGGTGACCATGCCCCACCCCTGACTACAAAAGTAACTATTTAACCCTGATTCAGACCAAAAACAAACAACAGGAGGGAAATGCCTTCTAGTCTCATTCTGACCTACGCACGTGGTATTACTCTGGTTCATTCACTGTAATAGGACCAGCAATGGCCTGGGCTAGGGGTTCTCTTTGTACACAGTTATCTATAAACAACAGCTGCAGTCACACAGCCAGCCACTGTGCCAACACATTCTGCGATTGATCTTTCTTGGGGTGAACAAAATGCACTACGTTTTTTGGGGGAAGAAAAAGAGTAAGATTTAGGCTGGCTGGAGAGAGTCCCAGTGGGAGTATCAGGAGTGTGGCTGGTACCGACACAGGGGCACCTTGCTAAGGGACACGCAGAACACATCCAGCAACAGAGAATTCAGTGAGAAAACTTTCACCCCGTCGCGACTCTGCTATCTCAGCTGTAGCACCAGTGCGACCGTGTCCCTGTCTGCTGGAATCTGTACGTGAGCTGGCCGGTCGAAGCAAACGAAGACCTCACAGAAAATGCGGCCTTTTGGAGAATGCGAGTATGAGAAACGTTTGTGTCATCAGGGGGAGGGCAGGTGCTGCACCGACGCCCCGGCGGACCTCGATGGGAGATAGTAGCCGTGTCACGTTACGGCGTTTGTTTTCGCAGAAGAATATTTCGCAGTTTGCGGGGGGGGGGGGGGGGGGGGGGAGGGGGGTCAGCGGACAGGGATTGTGCCCCCCCCCCCCCCCCCCGATTCCGGCAGTGCCTCTGTAGTTAATGTAAGAAAGGTGTTTGGTGAGCGAGCCTTCAGAAGTCCCTGCAGGGGGGGAGGGGGGTGGGGGGGGGGGGGGGGGGGGGGGCAGGGGGGTCACGCTCGAAGCAGGAAGTCCTCGTCCACAACAGCAAAGAAAACAGCAAGGCCTTCAGAACCGAATGATCAAAGGGCCCGGAGCGGCGGCCCCCAGAGTCCGCCCCGCGCGCGCCGAGCCTTGAAAGGTCCCGCCGAGCGAAGGGTGACCCCAGGACAGACGCCGGTCGCCAGGCCCGGCCGCGGGGGTCAAAGGTCAGCCCGCTTTTATTTTTTCACCTGCTTCCTGCAGCCGTCCGGAAACGTTGGCCCGGAGGATCGGCCCGTAGCCGTGTCCCTCAGAGAGGCTCGGAAGCGCGTGTGCTGACGGGACAGCGCCGAGGGTTTGGAACCGCCGTTGCGTTTAGCGATCGAGCGTCGTTCACCACGGCTGGGAGACGGACGCTCTCTGAAGGTGAAAACGCTATCGGAGCTTAACCGTAGCTGTGTGGAAGCCTTGGCTATGAGGTCACAGTGGGTTACAGAACTGGGCTTGTAACCTAGCAGTTGCAGGTTTGATGAACAAGTGGAACTGCTGTTGTACCCTTGAGCAAGGTCCCAAAACCGGAATGGTAATTATCCAGTATGTAAAAAAAAGGCACTGTGTATGCAGAGTGTGAAGGGACTGTGTAAAAATGCAAAATCTGTGTGAGTCACTCAGGATAAGAAATGCCTGTGATGTAAATGTTATGAAAAGTGCCAAACTCTGGTGCTGTATAGGTATGGGGCATGCCCCCGCCAAGGCGTAACTTGGCGGGATGGCATACCTGCCATCCCAATGGCGAATGAGAGGCATCAATTGTAAAGCGCTTTGGATAAAAGCGCTATATAAATGCAGTCCATTTACCATGCAAGCAGCTCACAGATCCGCAGATCGAAGTAATCAACTGGCTTCGATGAAAAGGTCGCCCCCTGGCTGGGATGTCGGTCAATTACAGGGCGAATACCCAGAATCCTATCGCTTGGAACCCTGTCGCACAAGGCATGGAATTCAGCACTCCAGCAGGAAGTCTGTGAAAAGGCCTTGTGCAGACACCTGTGTTAACACATAGTGCTTTGGGGTGGCAGTGTAGTATAATGGGTAAGGAACTGGCCCAGTACCCCTGAGCAAGGTACAGTGCATTTTAGTGGTATGTAACCTTTCTGGCTCTGTAGGTGGTTTGGAGGGGACAGATTGTGTCCCCGTGTGCATTTTTGACCAGACAATTGTTTAAAAAAAAAAAAAAGAAAAAAAAAAAAGTGATGGATACATTTAGAATGATTGAGTTCCTTGTTCAGTTTTTTTTTTGCAGTATAGTGCAGTAAACCGTAATTGCCAAAATCTTTAATACGCATTGGGATACACGGCGGTGTGGAGTGTTAGTATGAGGCGGTGATCACGCTCTCGCTAGTCGTGTCGGGCGGCGCGTTGTGACGTTTAGTTAGGCCTCCATTCAGCAGTGACGCCCAAGCAGTTATCCCATACGGCCAAACCAGCCACACAGTTATCCCATACGGCCAAACCAGCCACACAGTTATCCCATACGGCCAAACCAGCCACACAGTTATCCCATACGGCCAAACCAGCCACACAGTTATCCCATACGGCCAAACCAGCCACACAGTTATCCCATACCGCCAAACCAGCCACACAGTTATCCCATACCGCCAAACCAGCCACACAGTTATCCCATACCGCCAAACCAGCCACACAGTTATCCCATACCGCCAAACCAGCCACACAGTTATCCCATACTGCCAAACCAGCCACACAGTTATCCCATACCGCCAAACCAGCCGCAGTTATCCCATACGGCCAAACCAGCCACACAGTTATCCCATACCGCCAAACCAGCCACACAGTTATCCCATACCGCCAAACCAGCCACACAGTTATCCCATACCGCCAAACCAGCCGCACAGTTATCCCACACCGCCAAACCAGCCGCAGTTATCCCATACCGCCAAACCAGCCACACAGTTATCCCATACCGCCAAACCAGCCGCAATTATCCCATACCGCCAAACCAGCCACACAGTTATCCCACACCGCCAAACCAGCCACACAGTTATCCCATACCGCCAAACCAGCCACACAGTTATCCCATACCGCCAAACCAGCCACAGTTATCCCATACCGCCAAACCAGCCACACAGTTATCCCATACCGCCAAACCAGCCACACAGTTATCCCATACCGCCAAACCAGCCACACAGTTATCCCATACGCCAAACCAGCCACACAGTTATTCATACCGCCAAACCAGCCACACAGTTATCCCATACCGCCAAACCAGCCACACAGTTATCCCATACCGCCAAACCAGCCACACAGTTATCCCATACCGCCAAACCAGCCACACAGTTATCCCATACCGCCAAACCAGCCGCACAGTTATCCCATACCGCCAAACCAGCCACACAGTTATCCCATACCGCCAAACCAGCCACACAGTTATCCCATACCGCCAAACCAGCCACACAGTTATCCCATACCGCCAAACCAGCCACACAGTTATCCCATACCGCCAAACCAGCCACAGTTATCCCATATCGCCAAACCAGCCACACAGTTATCCCATACCGCCAAACCAGCCACACAGTTATCCCATACCGCCAAACCAGCCACACAGTTATCCCATACCGCCAAACCAGCCCAGTTATCCCATACCGCCAAACCAGCACACACAATTATCCCATACCGCCAAACCAGCCACAGTTATCCCATACCGCCAAACCAGCCACACCGTTATCCCATACCGCCAAACCAGCCACACAGTTATCTCATACCGCCAAACCAGCCACACAGTTATCCCATACCGCCAAACCAGCCACACAGTTATCCCATACCGCCAAACCAGCCACACAGTTATCCCATACCGCCAAACCAGCCACACAGTTATCCCATACCGCCAAACCAGCCACACCCGTCACATGACCCCCCTGTTCCATCTGTCCTTCCCATCCCAAGCGGTAATAATTTACCCTCTTCCCATGCACAGGCCTGGCCTCAGAAAAATGGTGGGAGTGAGAGTGATAAAGAGTGCTGCCGCCCTACTGGTAAGCCTTCGCAAATGCATGCATGAAATTCCCATCAGAAAAGACCTTTACTGACTCAATACTAACATCACTTTCTGAGGCCCACTTAACCAATAACTTAGTAGACGTGCTCCCTGAAATGCCTTAGAAACATTTCTGTGTATTTTAATAATTCTGCATTGATCATATACGACATTACATTACAAGCATTTAGCACACACTCTTATCCAGAGCGACTAACTGCAATTTACTGATTGCAACTTTAGCACTTTTTATATAGTATCCAGTTATAAAACTGGAGCAATTTACTGAAGCAATTTAAGTACATTGCCCAAGGGTACAACGGCAGTGTCCTACCTGGGAATCGAGCCTACAACCTTAAGGTTACAAGTCCAGTTCCTTACCTATTATAATTAACTGGACTGTTTGCCAGCTTTTTATGTAGGCTAAATGCGAAGATACGTACACGCTAAGCATGCTGGGAAAGGTTTTCAACTCCGAATGTTACTGTGGTGGGTGTGACAGAACGAACATGCTCACCATAATGATGACCTACTCATATAGTTCAAAGCTGAAAAAATACACTATCCATCTTGTGCTCTAAAAACCAAAAAAATTAGAAAACAAGTTAAAAGAATGTGTCAGTATTTGAGAGAAGCTGACAGGTATAGGTGAGGTTGTACTGATGGAAGTTTGCAGGATTTGCAGCAGGGCAGATTCAGCTGAAATTGCAAGGTGGGGGTTGGGGTGATGATGGGTTAATGGTCACTTAAAAAATTATTTTTTTTAAAAACTATTTTTCCCCTACAAATATTTAGCATTCGTAACACTATTATAGTTTAGACTTTGTGTACCACGTGCTTAGCTGTTAAATGGAAAAAGGACAGATTTTTTTGAACAATGTTGAAAATCTGCTTCTAATGGAACCTCTAGCTTTTTTTATTTTATTAAAAATAAAAAATAAAAAAAATAGGATATACTCGTGAATGTTCTTCAGACAGCATTGTACATCAGAACACAGAACATTGCATTTTAGTAAACCAGACAGAACTCAGCAATGGATGGTTCAACAATTACTAAGTATTGGAAAAATTACACAAATGGAAATCTTGCTCTTTCCTGCTAACTTAAATCAGCTACATAAGTTTAGACTACTGAGTCTCCGCTTTTAATTTGTGAATCTTTTTTTTTTTTTTACCCCACAGAATCCCTCACCCTGGGGCTCCCAGAGGGAACACTGTAGTTAAAATGCAGTACTTTGCTTTCACTGCAAGCAATGAATCCACTTCACATCTCACACAGTGGAGAAATGATCCTGTAACTTTAAAATGGCGGCAGTATTGACCCACAGACCAAGATCAAGTTCAAAAACAAAATGATAGCATAGCTACAGCAGACATAACGGAACGTGCAGAACAGTAAGGATAGCGTCCCAGTCTGTTCACAGAGGCGATTATCCAGCTCACATGCAGTGTGGTAAAAAGTTATTTCTGAAACCTTTTTTGAAATTTCGGGTTATTTTAAACGCGCTGTGCGCTGAAGCAGACCTGCAGTACCGCGCTGTTGTAAAAACGCTGCTCTCATTCAGCCGGTGCTTCCCCCCGCAGAGCGTCTTGGTTCCCACGGCCTCCATGACGGACCTGTTCGTGTACGGGACCCTGAAGAGGGGCCAGCCCAATTACTTCCGGATGACGGACGCGGGTAACGGGCGGGCGGAGTACCTGGGAAGGGCGCGCACCGTGGAGCGCCTCCCGCTGGTGATCGCGGGGAAGTACAACATCCCGTTCCTCCTGAACGTGCCCGGGACGGGCCAGCGCGTCCGGGGGGAGGTGTACCGCGTGGACGCCGCCATGCTGGCCTTCCTGGACAAGTTCGAGAGCTGCCCCGCCATGTACCAGCGCACCGCCGTCCGGCTGGAGGTGGAGGAGTGGGCGGGGGAGGGCGGCCCGTCGCCGGGCAGCGTGGTGGAGGCCTTCGTCTACAGCACCACCACCTACCAGCCCGAGTGGCTCACGCTGCCCACCCTGGAGAGCTACGACTACGCCGGAGACCACGGACTGACCTACGTCAGCCGCGAACATCGAGACTGAAGCGCTGCGGGGGGTCCGCACACAGGGTCCGCACACAGGGGGGTCCGCACACAGGGGGGTCCGCACACAGGGGGTCCACACACAGGGGGTCCGCACAGGGGTCCGCACACAGGGGTCTGCACACAGGGGTCCGCACACAGGGGTCCGCACACAGGGGGTCCACACAGGGGTCCGCACAGGGGTCTGCACACAGGGGGGTCCGCACACAGGGGGGTCCGCACACAGGGGTCTGCACACAGGGGGGTCCGCACACAGGGGTCCACACACAGGGGTCCGCACACAGGGGTCTGCGCAGGGGGTCTGCGCAGGGGGTCCGCACACAGGGGTCCACACACAGGGGGTCTGCACACGGGGTCCGCACACAGGGGTCCACACACAGGGGTCTGCACACAGGGGTCTGCACACAGGGGGTCCGCACACAGGGGGTCCTCGCAGGTCTGCACAAGCGTTCCTCCTCCTCCCCCGAGATTTGACCGTAATCCTTTCCTCTACCTGTGATTTTTTAGCCGGGGGGGTGAAGCGGCCGTTGACTGTAGTGTAGCACTCCGTGGAAAAAAGAGCACAGGACTCAGGGTGTAGAGAGCATAGCAACTCCAGCATTTTTTTTGCACAGAATGTGGTGGGCGGGGCTTAGATTTAACAATATAATCATTTAAAAAAGAGAACCAATGTAATTTATCAAACAGAGACACGACACTCAGCTTTAGACCTTAAAAAAGTGATTTAGTGTTTATCACCACTTTAAAGGAATAATAACAGTACCGTAATTGTAATGAGCTATCCAATGCAGTTATATTCTTAGGCAAATATGTGCAATGTGAAGGAAATGACCATTAAATCTATTAAATGGGATTCATGTTTGTTTATTTTGGCTTTGCACCATGTTAAAAAAATTCTACGATTGGTTTATTACAAAGTGAAGTGAAAACGAAAACCTCTACAATCACACTAATCAGTAATCTTCCACCGTGTCTGACACCTCTTTTAAAAAAATAAGGCTGAACATATTTCCTTGCCAGGATTACAGTAGTGTTGGACTTTAGACCTTCCACATTTCATAAATACATCTCACACAATTTGAGACCGTACTGTATACATCCACAGATTAATTTGTGTGCGCCATCATGCTTCTACTGACGTCAGTTATATTTCAGGGAAAATAATCATAACCAGTATCTGCTGAGATGGTTGTGAAAATGCAATTCAGGGCAAAGATACATTTGATGGAGAAGTGTGTGGTTAACACACAAGTGCTGAATTTCAATATACAAAATGCTCACAGCTAAATTATATCGATAAATAATGCAATGGATATTTTTATGCATAGTAAATGTACCTTTTTACATTTGATGACCTTCTTGGAAGGGTAAAGGCATACAGTATGCGATTTTGTTTGTCCTTCAGTGAATCCCACAGAATAACGCACTACTTAAAAACTCAAGGAGGAATGTTTCAACTAATCTATCGAAGTCTTGTTATTTATCCTGATTGACAGAAACACTGTAGTCAAACGATCAGAAAGGGACACGAGGAGTTACTCCAGCTCCACCAGCAGATCTCCTTCCCCCACGGTCTCTCCAGGTTTACAGTGCACGCTTTTCACCTGAACATTCACACAAACACAACAAGAGAGAGAGAAAAAAGCCCAAGTCATCATAAGAGTCTGTCTTATGGGACAAGTTGCAGAAGCACAAAAGTGACTGTGAAAATCCCTAAAAAAATAAAAACAAATCTTTGCTGAAGTTATGAAAAAATAAAAGTATTACCAGCAAAACCATCAGGGGGTGTGAAATTAAATACTTGTAGTGGAGTATGTGCTAACGTGTGTTGTGTAAAAGGACTGTGCCATTACGATTCTCATTCTCATATCAGCAGTGGTTTATATTTTCTTGAAGAAGACAAACAGAAAATGATTTAAGCGATTTAAGAGCAGGAAAAGGTGGCGGCAAAACCCAGAATCTGCGTGGTTCATGGGAAATTAATTTCACCCCCTACGCCCCCCCCCCCTCGGAACAAAGAGCGGCCCCCACCTTGGCCGCCTTGGCGGCGGTCATGCTGTTCTGCATCTTCATGGCTTCGATAACGCAGATCTCCTGTCCCTCAGCCACCTGCAGAACAACACAAGGGGGGGGGGGGGGGGGGGGGGGGGTCAACATAGGATTCACAGCAGACGCCTGAACTCTCTCTCTGAAACTGTACACCGTGTAACGCAGGGGTGTCAAACTCAAATCCCGAGGGGGCGGGGGGGGGTGGGGGGGGGGGGGGGTCTGATTGGGGGGGGGGGTGCAGTGTCTGCGGGTTTTTGTGGTTTTCCTTCAAACAGCTGCTAATTAAGGCCTTGAGAGAACGGGGTCTGTGGGTTCTTCAGCCAATCAGTGAGTGAAATGAAGCGATGGTGCCGAAACACCCCGAAAAGCAGCAGACAATGCTGCCCTCCCGGCCCTCCCGGCCCTCCTGGCCCTCCCGGCCCTCCTGGCCCTCCCGGCCCTCCCGGCCCTCCTGGCCCTCCCGGCCCTCCCGGCCCTCCCGGCCCTCCCGACCCTCCCGACCCTCCCGGCCCTCCCGACCCTCCAGGCCCTGCTGGCCCTCCCGGCCCTCCCAGCCCTCCCGGCCCTCCTGGCCCTCCCAGCCCTCCCGACCCCAGGTTCGACTCCTGTGGCGTAGAGCGATGATGAGGCTGGAGACCCAGGCTAGCCTGACGCCCACAGGGCCTTCTGAACTCCGGCTGGCTTTACAGGACCCACATCAACTGACTGAGCTCCTTTATCCAGCTGTGTTAGTCTGTGAACCGAAACAAGCGTTTGTGGAGCCAAAACGCGCGTGTGTGGGGAGCTAAGACACGTGTGTGGAAGGCTGAGACATACGTGTGTGGAGCTGAGACACGCGTGTGTGGAGCTGAGACACGTGTGTGTGGAGCTGAGACACGCGTGTGTGGAGCTGAGACACGTGTGTGGAGCTGAGACACGCGTGTGTGGAGCTGAGACACGCGTGTGTGGAGCTGAGACACGCGTGTGTGGAGCTGAGACGTGTGTGGACGTGTGTGGAGCTGAGACACGTGTGTGGAGCTGAGACACGTGTGTGGAGCTGAGACGTGTGTGTGTGGAGCTGAGACACGTGTGTGGAGCTGAGACATGCGTGTGTGGAGCTGAGACACGTGTGTGGAGCTGAGACGTGTGTGTGGAGCTGAGACGCGTGTGTGGAGCTGAGACACGTGTGTGGAGCTGAGACACGCGTGTGTGGAGCTGAGACGTGCGTGTGTGGAGCTGAGACACGCGTGTGTGGAGTAGAGGCACGCGTGTGCGGAAGGCTGAGATGTGTGTGCGAAGCTAAAACACGTGTGTGGGTAGGGGTGGAGTAATCTGGGAGGAGTGGTGTTTTTCGCTAAAGTAAATCGTAATCTAGCAAAATCAAGGAGGACAAAAAGGCAGCTTCACTAGCATTAGCATGCGCTAAAATAATCTCTTAATTTATGGCCTTTCATAATGTCTGTGCTAAACTATTCTCTGTATTAACTTACGGCCTTGCTAATTCTGCACTAAACGTCTGATGAAAAATGCCAAATGATCACCACCATCCAAATGGGAGGAGGCTGGGGGGCCCTGAAGGTGAAGATCTTCCTCGCTGGCGACGTTTTGGCGAGCGTGTGGGGGAACCTAAAGAGCCCGACACTGCTCTCTATAAGGCCCGAGTCGCAGAGCTCAAAATGACCGTTCCTCTCGCTGCTAAAACCTTTTATCGCCGGAGTCTGTGGAGTCGCTTATTATCTCTCCCCCACAGATGCACCGTGCTAAAAGAGTGAATGATTAAATGCTTTTTTTTTCTACCTTAAAAAGACAGAATGAACCACATCACCCTTCCAGGCAAGAACAAAGACAGGCAATGGACACCCATGGTGAAGAAGAGACTCAAAGGTGCTGCTTTTCCTGCAGACGGCAGACCCATCGGGCACAAATGGCTCCCAGATCTATATCAGCTCCACGTTTCTATCTTCGGATGACTCAACATAGAATCCCTTTTTGCAGTCTAAACATCTCCTGACAAACCCATAATCAACCAGACAGGATGCCTTCAGTGTTAGTCTTATAAAACGCTCAACCCCCCCCCCCCCCCCCCCCCCACCACCGTCTCTTTAATAAACCTAATGGCTTCTGAAGCGCCTCTCTCTGACTACCAGTCTAATTGATGTAAATTTTGTTGATCTACAAGACCAGTATGTTTCATCCTGCCTCCGCTACATCCTCTCCTCTGACACGGGGGGGTCAAAGGTCACGTTCACGGCCGATTGTCAGACTGGTGCTCATTAGTGCTGACGCCCCCCCCGGCCCGGGCCGAGGAGCCAGCAGACCGCTCCTTTCATCCGTCCGTTAGGCGCTGGTGTTTTTAGGAAGGGCCCGACTGTCACGCGGGGGGGGGCGCCCCCGCCGCCCCCTCCCCCCGCAGACTGACCCCCGCACGCCCGTGATTAATCCTCACTGATGGCGTACGGGGGCAGCTGCTCGCCGCGACTCACAGAGCCGCCGTGATAAAAAACATTCTTTTTTTTGAAAGTGCGGAGTGGAGCGCTTCGAATGAGCGGCCCTTTCAACTGCCACATCTGAAAAACGGCAGTTGCTACCGTGAGGCTTCTGTTTTGGACGAGTGCTGTTTACAGGGGGTTTGAATACACGCCCTAAAAAAATGGTTTAGTCACCTTTCAGTGCATGAAAACTGGGAAACTGAGAGATGTCTGCACAGAAGCAGGATATAGAAATATTCTTAAAAATATATATGTATTGCACTGAACAAAGTTCAAAGGGCTTGGTTATTACTGGATCCTTTGTTTGAATAAAGAAAAGGTTCTTTTTTTTCTGTGAGGGGGGAGGGGGAAGAGGAAAATCATTTTTTCGGAGGGCCCCTCTGCGCGGTTTCTGCGAGACGAAGCGAAGCGGCTGGGCTCTTATTGGGAACACGGCGCAGTGAGGCGGAAATTTATTAAGCTGCGGCGGCTAATGCGCGCATTATTCATCTCTGCAGAGCGTGGAGAATGACTTACAGCGTCTGGAATTACGGCTGAGAGGCTGACTGCACCGGGCCGGACCCCCCCACCCCCGCCTCGCCCCGTACGGACCCCCCCACCGCCGCCTCGGCCTGTACCGACCCCCCCGCCGCCTCGGCCTGTACGGACCCCCCCACCGCTGCCGCGCCCTGTACGGACCCCCCCCCACGCCACCGCCGCCTCGCCCCGTACGGACCCCCCCCACCGCCGCCTCGCCCTGTACGGACCCCCCCACCGCCGCCCTCGGCCTGTACGGACCCCCCCCACCGCCACCTCGCCCTGTACGGACCCCCCCACCCCCGCCTCGCCCCGTACGGACCCCCCCACCCCCGCCTCGCCCCGTACGGACCCCCCCCCCCACCGCCGCCTCGCCCCGTACGGACCCCCCCCCACCCCACCTCGGCCCGTACGGACCCCCCCACCGCCACCTCGGCCCGTACGGACCCCCCCACCGCCGCCTCGGCCCGTACGGACCCCCCCCACCGCCGCCTCGGCCTGTACGGACCCCCCCACCGCCACCTCGACCTGTACGGACCCCCCCCCCCCCCCACCCCCCGCCGCCTCGGCCTGTACGGACCCCCCACCCCCCCCCACCCCCGCCTCGCCCTGTACGGACCCCCCCCCCCCCCCCCCCACGCCCTGTACGGACCCCCCCCCCCCCACGCCCCCCCTCGGCCTGTACGGACCCCCCCCCCCCGCCGCCTCGCCCTGTACGGACCCCCCCACCCCCGCCCGCCCCGCCGGACCCCCCCACCTCGGCCTGTACGGACCCCCCCACCCCCGCCTCGCCCCGTACCGGTACGGACCCCCCCACCGCCCCTCGCCCCGTACGGACCCCCCCCACCCACCACCGCCTCGCCCGTACGTACGGACCCCCCCCCCCCGCCACCTCGGCCTGTACGGACCCCCCCACCGCCACCCCTCGGCCTGTACGGACCCCCCCCCCCCCCGCCTCGGCCTGTACGGACCCCCCCACCCCCGCCTTGCCCTGTACCGACCCCCCCCCGCCGCCTCCTCGCCTGTACGGACCCCCCCCCCACCGCCCCTCGCCCTGTACGGACCCCCCCGCCGCCTCGCCCTGTACGGACCCCCCCCACCGCCACCTCAGCCCTGTACGGACCCCCCCCCACCCGCCACCTCGCCCTGTACCGACCCCCCCGCCGCCTCGCCCTGTACGGACCCCCCCCACCGCCACCTCGCCTGTACGGACCCCCCCCCCCCGCCACCGCCACCTCGGCCTGTACAGACCCCCCCCCCCCCCACCGCCACCGCCCGCTGACCCCCCTCCGCCTCGGCCTGTACGGACCCCCCCCCCACTCGCCCTGTACGGACCCCCCCCCCCCCCCCACCCTGCCACCGACCCTCCCCCGACCCCCCCCACCGCCGCCTCAGCCTGTACGGACCCCCCCACCTCGGCCTGTATGGACCCCCCCACCGCCACCTCGGCCTGTACGGGGGGGGGGGGGGGGGGGGGGCGGGGGGGGGGTCCCAGCTCAGGACGGGCCGTACAGTCGCAGCTGTGCCCCTTGCACGGGATGGGGGGGGGTGGTCCGTGGCCCGCTCCGAAACAGATGGATGCCGAGTCCCCCCCCACCCACCCCGTGCACATTGTCACGGGTTCGATCAGGCAGCAGCTTCCGTCCCCGGAGAAGAGAGGTATCTTTGAACCCCTTTTTATTTAAAAAAAAACTTCCTTTTTTTAAACCCGCGTTTCCCTGGAGACGTGCCTCTCCAACCACAGTGGAGACAGGAGCAGTAAGCGGAGGCAGAGGCGTACGGGATCCGCTCAGCGCTGAACATCCACAGGACGGACAGGTGCGTCCGTCAGCGCCCGGGGGCGGGGCCAGGGACCACACGCTACGGGCCCCGGTAAACCTGCGGGGCTTTTAGAGCTTCGCCCACCGCCGGCCCGTCACCGCGGAAACGCGGGCCCCCGGTGGCCCCCCGTGACGTCAGGAGGCCGCGGAGCGCGAGACGCGTGCGCCTGGTTGCCGCCGGCGATACGCACGCTTACCCAGAACGCACCGCAGCGGAACCCCGGGTCGGGCCCGGACAACAGGCCAATTAGAGCCCAGCATCTGCCACGCCAAAGCCCGGCGGACAGGAGGAGGGTCCGAGCGATCCGGGCGATTAAAGGAGAACCCGCCGCTTCCTGCCGGTTCAGAACACTCCGGGCTGGAGCGGGCCACCGGATCGGCCCGCCGGACCGAACAAAAACGCAGGGCGTGCTATACAGATCCTTTTTTTTTTTAAATTAAAAAAAAAAAACAATTACTTCTATGGGGAATGGCTCTTTGTTCTGTGCCAGGCCCCCGCGTTTCTTCTGCCAAATTTAACAGAAGGCTCAGAGGGTTGCTGGGGTCCACCCCTGCATCACCTTCCACTGCGAAGCAGCTACCCAAGGACAGACAATCAGCTCGAACCCTGCGGTCCGCTCCACAAAGTGAAAATCCTTTAATTAGGCTTTTTTTTTTTTTTTTTTTTTTTTTTTTTATTTAAATGCCGCATTTTCCTTCAGGATTGCTAGATCATAAAAAAGCAATTAGACCTTCGAGCAGGGGTTTAATTCATTTTACACCGTTCCCCCTTTTGGAAAAAAAAGGAAACTCCACATTCAATTTCTTGTGTTCCAATTTTTAAGGCGTCCATAAGAGACATTAGGGGGCTCGTGCAGCTGCTGGAGAGGCTGTTCATAGTCTGTGCTTCACAGCTTAAAGGACTGAGAATCAGACAAAACATCGGCCACATGCAGGTATTATAAGTGGTGTGGAATTCAGTTTATATTTCAGTCTATTATAAGGCGTCATACGGACAAAACGTAAAGAGGAATGTCGACAAGTAACTGATCTTTCAGAAATATCCAGAGTGTAAACTGGGCTGTTAAAAAAATAATTTTAAAAAAAAAAAAAGGTGTATGAAAAAAAAATACATGAAGGACCCTTCACTGCTGAGACTCAGTTTCAGGGAGACTGCAATTATTAATCTCGCCTGTGGAGGCAGTGTTGCCCACAAAAACACAGTCCAGCCACAGGACAGTAGCAGACTTTCCCTTTCTAAACCCAATCCTTCAGGCAAATCTTTAGCAGCCTGCATAAACCCAAATATGTGGAATATTACAGACATGTATGTGTTCATACTGACAAGGTCACACAGTCTAAGTACTGGCTGAATATTTTAACATTTTCACAAACATATCTATTCACAAAAGGCTCTGCTAAGACACACAGCGAATGGTAAAAATATAACATTTTAACAAAATTTTGAAGGTGGTTCAGTCTGATTCTGACCCTGTGCAAGCTGAAAGCTTGAACTACGGTTTCTCCAGCCTTAAATACTTTAATACTAAATCCAAACTTGTATAGTGAACAACTACATTTCAGACAACAATTTTTAATTTTTTTTTTAATTGAGTGCTTGAGGCACATCTTACTGCATATATACCTGAAGGGCAAGAGAACAGCTTCAATTAAACACATTATTGTATGGATAATTAAAGACTATTATTACTATTTGAAATTGCGTTTAAATCAAACCCAGCGCTATAAAATAAATAACACACGCAAGAGGGCAGTACTATTAATAGTAATTCCGAAAAAAGAATACACTGTTACTATTATTATTATTATTATTATTATTATTATTATAGAAGAAGCATTATTTTAATATAACATAACTGCTATTCAAGTTAATAATAAAACAGGAAACAAGGAGTAAAAGGATGAATCTGCTCGACAGAGACAGAATGCAAACAAACGAAAAAACTTCCTTTTCGACATCACAGCCAAACGCGGCTGAACCACAGAGGCCGAAATGAATAGCAGAACACGAGGAGATCCATTTAAACCTCGCTGCTGCTTCAATCGCTAATGATGGCTAATTATTGTTAATAGAAACACCCTCAATGTTCTCAAATTCAGAAAGAAAAGCTGAAACAAACTCATTTTCTAAATTAGTTTCCCCCCCCAACAGCATCTGTTATTCATAGATCTCAAAGGAACAACAGCTTGCGTTTCAGATATGAAAACAATGAGTGTATTATGGTTGAGCCCGAAGGCATCAAATGCAACCCAGGATAACCATCAGCAGTTACTGTATTTCAATCACTAACCTTAATGTTCCTGGCTTTTCCGTTATTGTATTAGCAACTTAATTATGCAACATCTCTACGGTATTTTCGTAAAGGAACTGATTTTCAGTACAGTATTATTGGCCCAATGATTTGAAGTCTGAGTAAAACTTTTTTTCAATAGTCATTTTAAAAAAAAGCAAAATAACAGACCTGGTGCAATTAAATAACTGAAACACCCAGAACCCTTTTAAGTGCTTAATATATTACGGTCTACAAACGTATTTCCAACACGGTATCATCTTCATTAAAACTTCCATGATAAATTTGCATGTAATTGAATTCACACTGAGTGTACAGTTTGAACACCGGATCCCACTGTAGGGATTGCTGCGTTTCTGAAACATCTCTTGGTTTGTTACCCAGTAACCCCGCATAACGACAGTTAATTTTCACTCGGTTAATTTAATTTCACTCCTGTTAAGTCATAATTAGGAGGACCCCGGATGACCACAACATGTTTCTCCCCATTAAATGCCGAGCATCGCCAGCCACGCACCGAACGGCCTCACAATGCAGTATGCTCTGCTCTACCCAGAATTCCCTGCACACCCTAACCGCCACCCTGCCCCGAATCTCAGGGGACAGATAAAGAGTCTACGCGTCCGTCCACACACACACACACACTCCAACACGCACACACACACACTCCAACACACACACACACACACACACACACACACACTCCAACACACACACACACACACACACACACACTCCAACACACACACACACACACACACTCCAACACACACACACACACACACACACTCCAACACGCACACACACACCCAACACGCACACACACACACACTCCAACACGCACACACACACTCCAACACGCACACACACACACACACACACACTCCAACACGCACACACACACCCAACATGCACACACACACACACTCCAACACGCACACACACACCCAACACGCGCACACACACACACACACACACACTCCAACACGCGCACACACACACACACACACACACACACACACACACACTCCAACACGCACACACACACACACACACACACCACACACCAACACACACACACACACACAAACACACACTCCAACAAACACACACACACACACACACTCCAACACGCACACACACTCCAACACACACACACACACACACACGCACACACACACACCAACACGCACACACACACACTGCAACACACACACCCACACGCACACACACACACACACACTCCAACACACACACACGCACACACACACACACACACTCCACACACGCACACACACACACACACACACGCACACACACACACACTCCAACACACACACACACACACACACTCCAACACACACACACACACACTCACACACATGCACGCACACACACACGCATGCACACGCGCATGCACGCACACACACAGACACACATGCATGCACACACTCACACACATAAGTGCACACACATATGCACACACATGCACACACTCGCACACACAGACACACACACACTCTCACACACACACACACGCACACACGCACACACACACACAAGAACTGCCAGTTGGAGCCCACAGTGGCCATTTGTTCTTAAAATGTTTTTTTCTGACACAACAATCAGATTTTCACACACCAATTGATATATATGGATTCACTATACAATAAATTGTCTTTATAAAGCCCATGAACTAATAAAAATAGGCTTACTGTCAAGGACATCACAAATTCTCCCCAATGACATGATGGTCATTCCCAGAGCAGCCGACCAATCACAACACTGTTCCTGTCCAAATTCTCCCCAATCACTGTGATGATCATTCCCGGAGCAGCCGACCAATCACAACACTGTTCCCATCCCAGTTCACTCTGCTGTGTTTGCTAAACAATGACTGCCAGCGCTATAGCTGAGAATGTCCAACACAAGCTTCCCTCATTTTTAATCTCCCATAAAAAAAAACATCACTACAGCCCAAAAATAATTTGCAAGTCAACTGAAAAAAAAGAAGCATAGGTTTCACCACGAATTATGAAATTGTTCAAAAGGAGCACAAATAGCAATATGCATGGCCTCTGGTATCATTACTGAGACTTGCCAATATTTTTCCCATAAATAAGTTTTTTCTATATGGGTTTCTTTTGTTTTGCAAACAAATTTTTTAAATCCGTATTTTCATCATGTTGCAGGCCGGCTTAATCACCTCCAATAGCAAACATGTGTAAACAAACACAAGCATTAAATACAGCAAAAATGAATAAACACGAGCATTATTAATAGCCTAGATCGATTAGCTATCGAGACATGCGTGCAAAAACAGGAAAGGGTCGGCACCATCAAAGCTCATATCTCCCCCAATGTCCACCCGCGTGAAATATGCGATGGGGGGGGGGGGGGGAGGAACAGATGAAATCAAAAATCAGCGGACTGCAGCAGGACCTCCACACGCTCACAGACGCAGCTGGGCTCGGGTGCGAGGCGGGTACCGACGGACGAGGAAGCGCACACAGAATCTCCCCGCAGCCCATTCAAGGCAGATAGATGACACTCCATCTCCGTGTGCATTCAGGAGGTCCGTGCGGGAGAGGAAGGCTTTAACTTAAAGCCCTTTCAGAGCACTAAATGCGCTTTTGTAATTAAAGCCCCACACAATTAACACTGACAAGCCCGGGGTCACCAGACCACAGCTTAACCGTCCTAATGGTCAGACACAACAAAACAGCTGCAGGGAGGGAGGGAGGGAGGGAGAGAGAGAGAGAGAGGTGTGTGTGTGTGTGTGTGTGAGAGAGAGGGAGAGAGAGGGTGTGTGTGAGAGAAAGGGAGAAAGAGAAGGAGCAAGAGTGCTAGTGGGAGAGAGCGTGTGTGTGTGTGTGTGTGTGTGAGAGAGAGAGAGAGAGAAAGAGAGAATTCTGAAAAACAGAGGGCTCTTAAAGAACAGGTTGGACTCCACCCCAGCCTGTTCCCTGTGGACTCTTTCCCTGTCTTCATTCCACCGAACATTTGTTCTTCACAAACAAATCGCTACATTGACTTCAAAACCACTTTTATGGTCTTGAGGCTTCGTTTTGTTTGTTTAATTCATTCCCCACACTGTAAAGCGCATAGAACCGCTTTGAAAATGAAGGGGAAGCGAACGCAGGAAACATAAAAAGTTATATCCACATAAACTGTTCTCAGTGTTAAAATTAGACACATCGGTAAATAATTTAATCTAATGAAATGTTGATGTTTTTAATTATAATTATATTGTATATATGTAATAACAATAATCTTAAAACTTAAAACGGCTACTTACACACACTTTATAAGCTCAGATTCAGCCTTTTCTCTTGTGTATAAATAGGCGATATTTCGGTCAGGGTTACACAATGCCGTAATTTCAGGGCCTGAGTGCTTCACACTAAATTCAGTAATAACCATCTGTTTTGTCCAGTTCTTATCTTGCACAGATTTGGAGGCGTTTTTTTTTTTTTTTTTTTTCAATGGGCGAAAAACAGAGCCAGAGAAAGGAGAACTACACGCCTTTCTTCCATTGTCTGGCCGCGCCATTATCCCTCCTTTTAAACTTTACAAATCGCAACTGGTCTGTGAACACGCACAAATTACCGATAATTTCCTTTAACAGCCAATGAAAGGCCGCCCAGCTCTTTAAACATTCATTTAAAGCGCAAGTTTTTTTTTTTTTCTCCCCAGAGAGAAAGGCAGGAATTCAGGTAAATTTAAGCAAAGTTGACAGTCTTTTAAAGAAGTGCGTCGCCGTGTCGGAACAACTCAGCCATGAAATTATAATGGAGGCCTTTCAGCGCGCCGAGCCATTAGAAGCACTGAAGAGCGCCATTCAGCAGACCCTTCTGCGTTTTGTGCTCCTCGCGCTGTTTGAGCAACTTTGAAGGGCTTTGGTGGACTACACCACTCGGCCCAGTGAAAGAAGGGGATGGAAAACAAGGAACTGCTGAGAGGCGCGCAGGCACAGGCTCCCGAGCGCTGCTGGCACAGAGTCAGCACAGCGGCCAAAAGAGCTCAGCCACCGTGTCCTCCTAAGACTCGCCCCCTCATTTCTGTCCCCCTGTTTGGGGACACGAGTCTTAAGCTCGAGGACCACATAATCTACTATGCTGGCGCCTACACAACAAGCTTGCTTTGTTATAAAAAAAAAAAATTCAATGAATACATTTAAAAATATTTTATATATAAAAAATAAATTTTAAAAATCTCCTAGGCCTCAGGAGAATATATCTTTTTTTTTTTGGGGGGGGGGGGGGGGGGGGTGACATTGTGTACTTACAGTTTAATGTCTGCAACTGAACTTAAACGGGTAGAAAGTTAAGCACTAGTCCTCTAAATTACTTCCTAAATTATTTATTTATTTATACTCTAAAGAAATATGTAGAACCCAGATATACCTACAGTACAGTAATATCTACTAAATTTATCCCTAAATATACAATTCAATAGAATTTTAAAAAATAATTATTATTTATTAACCACAAGAACGTAACATGAGGAACAGAGTAAACAAAAGAGTACGTAAAGAACAATGTTCAGGATGCATATTTAAATGTGAGTGAAGGGGGTGAAATTTTCCGCAGATGACCGACCCAATCGGAGTGTTATGCAGCACACTGAGGGGGGGGGGTCGTGTAAAAGCCGAGGAGGGCAGTCGGGGGGGTGCGGTCAGGGTGCGGTCAGAGGTGTTAAAACCGCCTCGCCACGCTGGGGCGGGGCCGTGCTCTTGCCGTGTTCTTGCCGTGCTCTTGCCGTGTTCTTGCCGTGCTCTTACCGTGTCTCCGGGCTTGACGGACACCGCCACCACCGAGCCGGGCATGGGGGAGCGCAGGATGCTGCTGGTGTCCTCCGGAACCTTCTCCGGCATGTGTCTGCTCAGCGAGGCCGCCAGCTTACTCAGCACCCGGACTTTATACTGAAAACACACAGACGTGACGCAGACACACACACACACACACACACACACACACACACACACACACACACACACGCGTAACGCAGACGCGCGCACACACACACTCACACACACGCACACACACATATACACATACACAAACATACACACACAGACGTAACGCAGACACACACACACACACACACACACACACACACACCCAACGCAGACACACACACACACATATACACATACACAGACACAGTCACACACACACACACACACACGCACACACGTAACGCAGACGCACACACACACACACACATATACACATACACAGACACACACACGCACACACACACACACACAAAGAGAAAGAGAAAAAGTGAGAGAGAGTGAGGGGACACTCAGGGACACAGTCAGGCTATTCTCAGTGAATATCCTCTTCATCCTGCCACTGCTGACACTAAAAACACATTTTCCCTTCATCTTTCTCTCCCTCATCTGTTCATCAGTCCATCCACTTTTTCACAACGTCAGAAGAGCCAGACATTTTCTCAGGGGTTAATATTCTGAGCAGGCAATGCTAATCTTTGCAAAACAGGGGGAACCCTCCTGTTATTTCATAAGTGACTTCGATGATGGACAGAATTCGTCCAGCCACATCTGAACACAAAAGCCTTTCCCTTAGGGAGTTTCTTTTACTCAACTCTGACAATTATGCTTAATATTTACACTTCTGATGTTTAGAATGCACTGCACTGTTATTCAGACAGAATTTAGAACAAAGTTCATGTTTGATAATAATGTGTCCACATTAATTCACATTCAATAGGCAACCGCATGCAATAGGAAATGTCCATTTATAAGCCAATGATTTCCTACACCAGTGCAAAAGTACTTAAAATCCAGTACATTCATTTCAAACAACTGGGTACAATTTCCCCGATGAAGACTGGACAATCCAACATTTTTTTTGGCAGTTGAAATTATTAAGAAAATCCAGTAGATGGCAACACACCTCTGGTTTTAACCCATTTATTTGTTTATTTATTTGTCTCACCAGCAAACACGCACAAAAAAGAAGACAAATTAGGAAGGAAAACTCAGATAAACACCGTGAATTATTCAGACAAAGGCTGCTCCGAAGATTCATCGCAAAAAAAAGATCAAAGCTGCTGAAGGAATGTTTTACTCCTGTCATGTTTCGGGCCTTGTGAGGGGGGGGGGGGGGGGGGACAGGGGGGGGGGGGGGGGTGGATGTGCTGAAGGAGAGAAATTGTTGGATTACCTACAACCTCCTCTGCACATCAGCACCATTACATAAGTAGGTGAGACAGCAACCAAGACTGTTTAAATATACCACGCTACCACACCCAGCCCATATTTAGACTGAGCTCGGGTGGTAAAATAAGGGAGAACGCAGAAAACAAACAGGTAAAGAACTAGCTGCTCCCCTGTCCTCTAACGGGATTTTACACACACACACACACACACACACACACACACACACACAGCAGACTCACTCTCAGCTTCAATGCGCAATTCACTGTCACATCAAAAAGGACTTTTCCTAAGACTTCTCTGTTCTCCCAGGTAAACAACCTAATATTTGATCTGCTGAGGTTTGGATGCCGTTTGTTTCTTCCCTCGTGTGGTAATTGGAGGGGACGTTAGTCTGCAGTCAGAAAATGCACGCGGCTGCAGAATTAACCAGCGCAGGTAAAAGGTAGAGAAAACAGAAGCTGATTTTTCAGATGAAAATCTACTCACAAAGAAAGCAAGATTTTTTTTTTTTTTTGACGTGTTCTCAATAAAAACATTTTTTTTAATGCTCACAAAATTGTACATTTATAATTGTATTGTAAAAGGACAAATGTTTGAAAAAGCGGAAACAGAAGGTGTGTTCCTGGTCTGTGTTGTGTGTATGTGTGTGTGTGTGTGTGTGTGTGTACGCACGCATGTGCATGCGCGTGTCCTTGCGACCGTGTGTGTGTTTATTAGTTATAGCTGTATATGTTAAGCTCTGAAAATTGAACAAATAAAGAACAAGGGCATCTCCACGTGTGATGCTCTTTCACAAATGATTCAGTGTGTGTGTGTGTGTGTGTGTGTGTGTGTGTGTGTATGTGTGTGTGTGTGTGTGTGTGTGTGTGTGTGTGTGTGTGTGCAGTGTGTGTGTGTGTGTATGTGTGTTGCAGTGTGTGTGTGTGTGTGTGTGTGTGTGTGTGTGTGTGTGTGTGTGTGTGTGTGTGTGTGTGTGTGTGTATGTGTGTGTGTGTGTGTGTGTGGAACTCTCTGACGACTGAGGGCTTGTGCCAAAAACACTGAAGCGGGGCGGGGGTTGGGGGGGGGGGGGCTGGAGGACTGAGAGACAGAGCTCTGGGCCCTGCTGCACAGCCGGGACCCCGACAATTAGAATAGTCACTTATGATCACAGTCCTCCCGAAACATGGCGCTACGGGACACAACCAAATTAGAATGCTGCATTACTCCGCTGAGCACGGCTGGGAGCCCGCGGAACTGGACCCCCCCCCAACCGCCAGAAAAACCGCTACGCGCCGACCGCGGAACTGGGCCCCCCCCCCCCCGCCAGAAAAACCGCTACGCACACCGACCGCGGAACTGGGCCCCCCCCCAACCGCCAGAAAAACCGCTACACAACAACCGCGGAACTGGGCCCCCCCCCCCCAGCCCGCCAGAAAAACCGCTACACACCGACCGCGGAACTGGGCCCCCCCCCCACCAGAAAAACCGCTACACACCGACCGCGGAACTGGGCCCCCCCCCCACCAGAAAAACCGCTACACACCGACCGCGGAACTGGGCCCCCCCCCCCCCCGCCAGAAAAAACCGCTACACAACGACCGCGGAACTGGGCCCCCCCCCACCAGAAAAACCGCTACACAACGACCGCGGAACTGCCCCCCCCCCCCCCCCCCGCCAGAAAAACCGCTACACAACGACCGCGGAACTGGGCCCCCCCCCCCCCGCGCCAGAAAAACCGCTACATGGCGCAGGCCGGGAGGAACGCTGTACTGTACGAACAGGAATGCGCTTCTCTTTAGAAAATGGGAAGGTTAGAGAGACCGTGGGCTACACAGGCTGGACCAGGGGGGGGGGGGGGGGTGGGGTTAAGGTCACATGGGTGCCAATCCAGGGTCGCCAGAACCCAAAACCAGTACTCATACTCTACCAGACCCCCTCTGTCTGAGCAGAGGCCAAGGCTTCAAGAAGGACTGTAAAGTTCCTGTCTTAATTTCTGCTGGACACCAAAATGTATTTAATATAATATATATAATATAAACTGAAATATATTTAATTGTCTTTGGTTTTTCTCAGTAGCCAGGCCGCAGAGCTCATTTCCGTATGATTTGCATGGATCCAGATGAGAAGCAGAAGCTGAGGGACGAGCTCAAGACCCAAAAGATCTCCGATATCTGAAGAAACAGGAAATGAGATGCTAGTTTCCTCCGACAGAAAGAATCTGAATACCTTTCTAACTTTAGAGACACAGTAAACTGCTTTCAAAAAGATAACATGGGTTTATAGCTTTTTACACATAAAGCTACAGCTACGACAAGAATTTGATCAAACGCGGCGACATTAAATCCAATGGCAAACAGAACAAGGCTCTAATTAAGCAGCCTATTCGCGTTTTGTCATTAAATACTCGGGTACGTTGCTCCTTATTTTGTATACTGTTTTTTCCTTAATGGACGCATTTATATAGTTTTATCCAAAGCGCTTTACAATTGATGCCTCTTTCGCCAGAGCAGTTAGAGGTAGGGGTTAGGTGCGCTCAAGGACAGAACGCGGGGGGCGCAACCCTCCGACAGACAAGCTTTCGCCCTGATATGTTTTAACAGAACTGCGGCTTTCTGAACGACTGCGGCCGTCTGCTGTGCCTGACCCATCTGGACCCGCGGGCTCGGCGAGGGGTCCCCCCAAGGGCCCCGCCAAGGGTCCCGCCAAGGATCCCGCCAAGGGTCCCGCCAAGGGTCCCGCCAAGGGTCCCGCCAAGGGCCCCCCCAAGGGTCCCCCCAAGGGCCCCGCCAAGGGTCCCGCCAAGGGTCCCGTGCACCTCGGGTCCCTCCGGTGACACGCCCGCATCGCGAGAACGAGCGGGTCCTGCGGGTTCAAAGCCAGCTTGACCCCCCCGCAACCCCGCCCGCATCTCATCTGACACACCCGCCGCCGGGATCTGTCGTCTGGTTGGCGGGCTCCCCTCAGTAAACAGGCCCCCCCTCCCTGGGGGATTCGCCGCACCCCGCCGCACCCCGCCGCACCATCGCAGCTGGGCGGGATCCAGAGCGAGGCCGCGCAGATGTGCGTACGGGAAACGGCAGAAGGCTTCGCCGCCGCGCATCCAGTTTATTTTTCCGCCCGCTATCCGAGCGCTGACTGCACAACCCGCTTCTGTTCCCGGGGATGAAACGGGACAGGGGCGGGGGACATGGGTGGAGGGGGGCATGGAATTCGGTGACCGATTGTGGAGCGCGGGCAGCTAGCTGCTTCCAGCTCGTCTCCAGGGCTTACAGCTCCGTTGCTACTCAGTGCTCCTCCAGCTAGGAGGCATAACGTATAACACACTGAAAAGTCTTGTCTCTCCTGTTATTTACACTGCATGATCGCTAGCTGTTGTAAAATAAAAGTAAAAAACAGAAAAGAAGAACAAGATTCACCCTCTGAAGAGTAGATTTTTCTTAAGGAATGCTTTTTATAGATTTAGTGTGTCAGTGTTCTAGAACTCCACTGCTTTCAGTCGCCAGCGGTGATTGTGACATCAGCATCGGAATGTTCAGTTAAGAACATTCTAATCACACGTTTGTGACCTCACACCTTAAAAAGGGTTAACTGCTGCGCTCACTGAGCTTGGCCTCAGAACCGTTTCCGTGGCGCTCAGAGCAGACGGACAGGCGTAGTGCGGAGAGGATGAGAGATTTTAACATCAGTGCTCCCCTCAAAGGCTTCCATTAGATTACCATTCAGCCCGAGACACTAAACCACCTCTTCGACAGACACAGGAGTGAGAGTTTCTCAAGCCCCAGTTTAGAACCCTGCAGAGAATCGGGTGCTGGCGGCCATTCCGAAATCCAGGACTGGGAGCAATTAAGACCGTCCAGAGCGACGGGATGAAGAGGAGAGGGAAGAGCAAACGGTCTTCAGATAACAGGGTGAATCCACAGAGGACAAACGGCTTTGCAGGGACCATTTGTGTATAAAGAAATACTGAACCCAGGGGTGGGGGGTCTGGAGTCCTGTTCTCTAAATGTGAAAAGAAAAAAATATTTAAAAACACTTTGCAGAGGAAAATTCACAGTGGGCACGACCGCACCTAATTCCAGACAATTGAGAGCACTTTCTCTTGAGTTACCACACAAACTAAAAAAACTAAACTAAAAAAAAAATGAAATCCCTACCAGCACAGCGCACTGTATTTCCCACAGAAAGAGGAACCATGTCAAACAAACACTGAAGGCAGCTGAAAAATTCACCCAGTGCTCCTGTCAGGGGCCTTAACCCCAGCGAGCCCCCCAGCCCACCCCCCCCCCTGACCCGCCCGCCCCACCGCGCCCAGCATTCCCAGAGAGCCGTGTTTCTGGTACAAACCGCCGTTACCAGATAAATAAACATCGCACTCGTATCCGCACAAGCGCGAGAGCAGCGTCGCACGCACGCGTTCGCTGGCACATCTGCAGCCAGTGGAGCAGCCCGTTAGCATAACGCACCGACTGCTACATCTGCAGCCAGCGGAGCAGCCCGTTAGCATAACGCACCGACTGTACATCTGCAGCCAGCGGAGCAGCCCGTTAGCATAACGCACCGACTGGTACATCTGCAGCCAGCGGAGCAGCCCGTTAGCACAACGACCGCTGGTACATCGACCAGTGGAGCAGCCCGTTAGCATAACGCACCGACTGGTACATCTGCAGCCAGCGGAGCAGCCCGTTAGCACGACGCGCTGACAACTCCATCAGCGCAGTCTCAAGGTAGCTGTCAATCAGGACGCATCATTGAGTCCAACAGCACTCCAAGGACTGCCGCTCTCAGCAAAGCGTGTCAGCGATGCGGCTACAGCTTATTTACGCCCGCGCGGCGCCCACGCTCCTGCAAACGCCGCCCTGACTACTAAACGAGAGAGAGGAGGCGAACAGAGGAGAGGATTAAAAAAAGAAGAAGAAAAGGAGCAGCAGCAACAGGTCTGGACATTAGGGGAACGCCGCTCGGTCTTTCTGCCCCTCTGGTGCGGTCCGGGGTCACGCTCACCCCAAACGGGCCGAGCCACATCCTTTCCTGAGAGACGGGGGCGAGCTTCGCCCTCCTGCCCGCCCGCCCGCTGTAATTAAATTAAAGGGGACAGAGCGAGCCCCCACTTCACACGGGACGGCGCGTGAGCTAGGACAAACCAGGATGTGACTGGCAGGCAGAACGAGGAGGCAGTGGCCGGGGTATTTAGCATACCCCTTTATGGCAGAATGAGGAGGCAGTGGCCGGGGCATTTAGCATACCCCTTTATGGCAGGATGAGGCACTGGCCGGGGTATTTAGCATACCCCTTTATGGCAGGCAGAGGAGGCAGTGGCCGGGGTATTTAGCATACCCCTTTATGGCAGGCAGAGGAGGCAGTGGCCGGGGTATTTAGCATACCCCTTTATGGCAGGCTGAGGGCAGTGGCCGGGGTATTTAGCATACCCCTTTATGGCAGGCAGAGGAGGCAGTGGCCGGGGTATTTAGCATACCCCTTTACGGGGGAATGAGATGCTAATTGTGAGCCGTTAGCTCTAAACTGCGCGCCTGTTGTATTAATCAGGGCGCTAATTGATGCGGGGATGGAAACGTAGCCGCGGGCGAGAGAGAGCGCGGAGACGCGCGCGCAAGATGGCGGACGGCGGATTATCGGGGTGAACCATATGGAGAACGCCGCCTCTCCGTGCCCACGAGCGCCCAAGCCCCGCGATGGGTGCT
The DNA here is from genome assembly GCA_025169545.1 of Anguilla japonica. NCBI lineage: Eukaryota > Metazoa > Chordata > Actinopteri > Anguilliformes > Anguillidae > Anguilla > Anguilla japonica. Next base: position 36,264,140 of record CM045897.1, read on the forward strand.
GTGCCACCGTGGGGGGGAAAAAAAAACACGACCAAAAAAAATAAAAAAATACGAACAAAAAAAAAAACACATTTTGATTAATTTTATGTCTGAAATAATTAGATATTTTCTTTGAGGGAAAAGACGCAGCGACCAGATGTAGCGTCTGCGCTCGGCACAGTGCTTTTGGTTTATTCTTATGGGGGGGGGGGGGGGGGGGGGGGGGGGGGCGATGGCAAAAATAATGCAGAAGAAAACCTTTAACCAATGGTCCAGATTTTGTGTGTGTGTGAATGAGTGAGTGAGATCCGCCAACACGCCCGTGGATACCCGATACACGCCCGCAAGCCGCTAACCCTGGCGGCTCCCAACACCCAGCCCAGAGGCCCAGGACGACAACTACATGTTACATCAGAGACCAGCCAGGCCTCCACGCTGCAGCCTTTCAGCAGGAAGCACAGCGTTCCTGCGCGGACTGGCGGGTAGAAGACGGATCTCACCAGCTACCACCAACGACTTAAATAAAAAATAATAAAAAAACATTTCTGGCTTCTTTGCAAAACAAATTCTCTTGTCAGCATTCATTTATTCAAAATATGCAATTTGAGATCACAGGCATATGCTCCTGATAGACATATTTACATATCATTTAAGCACATTTGCAAGGCTAATGGCCAGGAACATTGCCATAAATGTTTCTCTAAGAACTTCATACTGGCTTCCCCAAGTCTACTGCACCCAAGGCTCGGTCACTGGGTCAACTGCACAGCACAGGCCAGTTAATGTAACGTACTAGCAAAAAAAGAAAAAAAGGAAAAAGAAAGGTGTCACAAAAGCCATGAAGCACAAGGACAACTTCAATCCATGTTGTACATACAGTATGTACACACGGTAGGGAAAATTGTGCTAACTGCAGGATTGCATTTTTTCTTTACAAATTCAAAGTGCCCCCCCCCCCCCGTACATAGCAATCTACACCTGTGACTACAGTTGTATTCGTAGAGAGGAGAGGAGAGGAGAGGTGTAGTGTGTGTGTAGCGTGTCTGTAACCTGTGCGTAGCATGTGCATAGCGTGTGTGTGTGTGGAGTGTGTGTAACGTGTGTATAGCGTGTGCGTAGCACGCGTGTGTACCGTGTGGACCAGTCGCTGCCGGCTCTCACACACACACACACACACACACACACACACGTGGGAGCGAAGCCTCGCCTGACTCCTCTCTCAGATTCCTTCTTTGTTCGCCGCTCAGTTGCGCTCAGCTCAGCGGCGCTGATGATGGCGGTGTCGGGCCGCCGCTGATTCTCCGCTGGCCGTGTGACACAGACAGAACCTCCGCACGGCGGCGTGAACGCCTTCGCCACTGCGAGAGAGCCGCCCCGATACGGCACACGCCCAAAGTTTCCCCCCCCCCCCCCCCCCCGCCGCCGATGCCGAGAGAAGAGCGAAGTGCCGGCAGGATGCTGCACAACTTAAACTAACTTAACGGGTCGGCAAAACTCCTGAGTTTCTCATCGGCAATTTTCTCCCCATTTTGTTTTTGGTGATTAATCCCTGGAGAGCCCCCATCAGCCGCTTTGTGTTCCTCCGCTGTTCTCCACAGAGTCAAAGAAGTGAAGCAAGGAGCCATGATTGCAAAAATAAAATATATATATATATTTTAGGAGGGGGCGGGGGGAGGTGGTGGGAGGGCGGCACACCAAGAAAACAAAAACACAATGAAAAGAAGAGAGGAGTGGCGGGGTCTAGCGTTTTGGGTAAAAACCCGCTCGTGACACAAAGGCGGGACGACCGGGCGCTCGGCACAGCCAGGTTCTCCCCCTCCGCCATTTTCCCTCTAATCCACGGGAGCCTAATTACTCAGACCCTGCTGGCCAGATTCAATCAGAGAGAGAGAGACAGAGAGGGAGAGGGAGAGGGAGAGAGAGAAATGACACACTCTTTTGTCCCTTCCTCATATCACACATGATGCACTGTCATTCTCCGCCCCACCGACCCCGGAGAGCGAGAAGCTGCTGGCCATCTGTCTGCGGCGAGAGAGCGGAGAGGGAGAGAGAGAGAGGGAGAGAGAGAGAACGAAAGAGAGCGGAGAGGGAGAGACCAGGGAGAGAAGGAGAGAGAGCAGAGAGGGAGAGAGCAAGAGAGAGAGAGAGAGAGTGGAGAGGGAGAGAGAGCAGGAGAGAGGGAGCAGCGATGGAGAGAGCGGGAGAGAGGGGGAGAGGGCGGGAGAGTGAGAGAGAGGGAGAGAGTGGTCCAGACAGGAGTCATTATTCCTCCAGTCACGGTCCATGTGCAGATTTCATGCTCGCTCAAAGACTTCCTGCGGCAGCTGTGACGCCGTATGAAGTTGGGAGTCTTTGATAATCACTCAGGCCTTGTTAGGTTGTGACTTCATATGACCGCTGCCAACACACCTCATACCCCCTACTCCACCACCAAAAAAAAGGATTACAATTAAATTTAGATCTACCGTATCCTGGTACCAGCAGGCAGTACGCTGGAAAGACACTCCAATCCAGTGCAAAATACAAAGTCCACTTTTCACATTAAAAGTTCAGAAAATTAAATACTTACTGGAAAGTTCTAGAAAGCTCATTTACAGCAGCAATGACCGGGGAGGAAGTCAAATGAGAGTGTGCGTGTGTGTGCGTGTCTGTGTGAATGCGAGTGTGGAGTGTGTGTGAGTGTGTGTGAGACCCTGTGTGTGTGTGTGTTTGCGTGCGTGTGTGTGTCTGTGTGTGAGTGTGTGCATATGTGTTCTGAACTCTTTTAGACTCTTTTTGGTACTCCTCAGCAGCGAACTTTAACCTGGCCATCCTGTTTTTACAGCTAACTAGTGGCTTGCATCTTGCAGAGTAACCTCTGTAGTTCTGTTTGTGAAGTCTTCTGCGGACAGTAGTCACAGACACGTCTACGCTTGCCTCCTGAAGAGTGTCTCATCTCTCGGGCAGGTTTCGGGAGTTTTTATTCATTATAGTGGAATTCTTCGATCGTCAACTGTAGAGGTCTGTGCGATTACTCAGCTCACCTGTGCTCTCTTCTTAATGATGTTCCAAATAGTTGATTTTGGTAAGCCTGAGGTTGGCCTATGTCTCTGGCTGTTCTTAAAAAAATACAATTATTTCTCAGCCTCATAATGACTTTCCTTGACTTTCATTGGCAAACTCTGGTCCTCGTGTTGACAAATGCCAGTAACTCCAAAGGGAATCAAACGCCTATAATCAAGACTCAGTACTGAAAGCTCTCTTATACCTGCACTGAACAGGGAGCAACTGAACACACCTGACTAATCAGAAACACCTGTGAAGTCCCAAACATTATGGTGCCCTGCAATGGGGGGGGGGGGGTATAGGAAGTGCTGCCATTTCTACAGCATTAAAAATACCTTTTAATAAAAGCTGTGAATCTGCACTTTAACTGCATGTCATTTGTTTGATTATTGTAAAGAGCCAAATCAAGGAGAGAAAAAAAGTTTCTGGAGCAGTGACAATTTCTGTTGTTTTTGCTCTGTAATCTAGCCCACTGGAACTAAATGAATGAATACGATGAAAATGAGGTGAAAGTGCAGACTGCCATTTTTAATTTGAGGGCATTCACACCCTGATCAGGTGATCCGTGTACGAATTACAGATCTTTTCATACACAGCCCCCCCCCCCCCCCCATCAAGAACGGGCAAATAAAGGGGTTTTCAAATGCGACTGAACCTAAAGTGGTCCTCCCCCATTTAATGACACTAGGACATTAAAGCAAAGGGAAATAAAACAGGTTCATTTTTAGTTGTAGGCACACTTTTCTTCAGTCTACTTTAACCTTTCGTTCATACGTTCCTTCTGAAGTCTGAGCTCAGAATATGGCCAATTTCAACGTGACCGTGGTATGCAATGTGGTCAAGTGTTTTTGTTTGTTTAACTTCTTCACCCTGGGTTGCCCCATCAGGTGGACACCGTGACCTTTCACCTCAGTTCGGCAATCTTGGAACACACACGCGCGCTCATGAAGATGACATCATCCCTGGCTCCCAGACTCTATATTTAAGTGTGGGACACCCCTCTCTGACAATTAGGAGAAGGGAAAAGGGAAGGTGGAAGTCCCACCATAAAACCAATCAGGGGAAGCACCACGGGACTCATAAGTCACACATTTGGGGGCACTGGAAGGTCAGGGAAGTACCAATTTCCCAGTTATTCTGGTCAGGAAACCCACCACTCTCCTGCTGAACCCAGGTCGTGTGTGGTCATGACCTCAATATGACCATCAGGCATCTGAAACCATGGCAACCTTGAGCCAACACAATCAATTCAGTAAAACAAAAAGCCTATTTTTCAGACCCAAAAGGCTCCACACATCCTGGTCCAGAGCAAAGATCTCCAGGTGTGTTCTCCAGTTGAGCACGACAACCTTGATTCAACCCAGCTACTCACTACCAGTTCACTGAAGCTGAACCAATTGGAAAACCATTCCACCAATTCTGAAGCCTGTTGGGCATTTGACAAGAAACTTCCCAAATTAATAGTGGGAATCCTTGCCAACAAGCCAACATAACTCTTAATGACCAAATAATAATAATTATTACTAATTATATTATTGTATTTTTATTGATACAGCAAATAGCCGTTCCACGTTATACCACCACGCTCATGGACTGAAATTCCATAATGAAGCTAAAACTCTATGGTACCAACCCACACTGACCAGCAAGGAGCATAGCCACTGAGCACACAAGACCAGCGGTGTCCAATCTTATCCGAAAATGTCTGGTGTGGATGCAGGTTTTGGCTTTAGCCCAGCACTACGACACCCGATTCAACTCATTAACTAATCGTGGTCTTCAAACAAGACCTTGATAAGCGGAATCAGGTGTCTTAGGGCTGAGCTAAAACAAAAAACCTGCACCTGCACGGACCCTTTTATCAGCTAAGATTGGACCCCCTTCTGCTCCAGACAGTTGCCAAGGTGCCAGAGAAACCTACGTTAAGTACAGGGGTGTAACAGTTAAGTATAACAGTTACCGTGCCTTCAAGAAGCTTCTTGCTGGTATGCCAACCGTTTGGTCTGGTCCCATAGGTAAAATCGAGGAGGGGGGCCTGTATTTTCTTCCACAAAAGGAGGGGGCGAACAAGATGCCCAAAAAAGGAACATCGAGGAAGCGCGTGTACACCAGGGGGGGCACGAGGTGGGGGTGGGGGGTTGTTGCTGACGAGGCCAGGAGTGGCACCACAGGACACATCAGCGTGGGTGACAAACCAGCGAACAGCTTAACACCTAGACATGCCCCCCCCCCCCCCCCCCCGCGCCCACTCGTCCACTTGGCAGCTGGGCGCTCCACGCTCACACCCCAGACACGCCGTTTGGCGACAAAAGGCATGTCACAACACGACCCCCCCCTCGAACCCCCGCACCCCCGCCCCCCCCGAACACGCCAAACAAAGTCCCCGAAAACTAAAACACCAAACGGGGCTCAAACAGGGCCCTGGGGAAGCAGGTTACCTGCTCTGTCTTTGGCTTCTTTCAGAACACGAGAAACAGGACAACAACAGTCTCATTAGACCAGGGCGGGGGCGGAGGGAGGAGGGGAGGGGGGACGGGGGAGGGAGTGAGTGGGGGGGGGGGGGTTGTGGGGGGACGTGGGTGGCAAACAAGCCGGGCAGGCGGGTCTCTGAATGAGGACACACCGTGCCACAAATAAGCCGCCTGAACAGCTAGCTGTGTGCCTTTCCAAAACGAACGCCACCCTTCCTGGGACTTCACTGCACACGTCACTTCTTTCTTCATTTTAGAGCTCAGAGCTGATCGAGGCGCTAGCTTCGCCCATGTCGTTTACAGCACACGTATAAACTTAGCAGGCTGCAAGGCTATAAGAGAAGAACTCTATTCTTAGAAGGCTTTATTATCCCCACGATTCAAGATGGGAATTTTTCGCAGGTGTGATTATTCCACCGCCCATGTTCTACATCGCCGGGGCAAATATCCCATCGCCACGGAAAAGTTGAAAAACGATCATCCTTTTTTTTTGGGACTTCTGATCCGCTTCTGGTTCCAAACGGTCCCGGGGTGGAGGCCGATGCCGAATGCAGCCGGGTTGGGGGGGGGGGGGGGGGGGGTAAGACGAGGCTTCCCCACCGGCGCCGAAATTGCCCGCGCGGGAGACCGGCGCTCACCGCGGCGCACGCAGAAACCCGCCGGATTACCGCGCAGCCCAACGCTCCGCGACGGGAAAAAAAAAACGGCGGTTTGCAGGCTCTCCGTTTCCCCGGCCGCGGGTTCGCGCGCGGTTACCACGGCGACGCGCCGCGGTTAGCGCGTAAACAGCGGCCCGCACAGGATGTTCCAGAACTTTCCATGCCCCCCCCCCCCCCCCCCTTTCCCCCCCTTTCCACACCCCCCCCACCCCCTGTCTCCGCAATCATCAGGCAGCTGTTATTAATGGGGGGGCATCACCCTGGGGTCCGGAGGACAGGAAAGGCAGCCCAAGTTTAAAGTAATTAAGGAGGAGAGGGGATGGGGCGGGACGGGGGGGGGGGGGGGCGGGGTCGGGGAGGCGGGACAGCCTTGTGGCCAGGCAGGGGTGTTTTCTTTTTTTGGGACAATGGCGCAGGTGTAGCGGTGCATTCTGGTAGGTTCCTGTCTGACAGGTGACCACAAACAGCCTGAACAGGCAGGTAATTACACCACAAAGGTGATTTACTGAACTAAGTGCTGCTTCCCCCCCCCCCCGCCCCCCCCGCCCCCCCCCCCCCCCCACACAATTAGGCGGGGGCCTGACAATGGAACATGTGTCGCATTCACAGACTTAGCGGCAGGACGGCGCGACAGCGCTACAGATTACCCAGGAGACAAAGCGGCGCGGAGACGGGGGCCACTCAGGCCCCGCCAGGCCCCGGCAACGGCACCAGCTAAAGTCCGAAAATTGTGCGGGGGGGCGGGGGTTAGGGTTAGGGTTATGGTTAGGGAATAAATATATATTTAAAAAATGACAATAATAATACAATAACTGCAGGGAAACATTACGGAATTAAAGTAACACGAAACGACAACAGCGATAAGATCTTATTTTTCCCGTTTAAAGCACCCCCCCCCCCCCAATCAAAGATTTCGGCAAATAAACTACCGCTATTTGGCTACTTGGAGGCTGTCGGGGGAAAGAATTCTCCTCTCACATCCATCAGCCTAAACGGCAAGATAATAAAGGCTTGTGAGACAGAGGGGGACTTAATTACCCGAGTGGGGAAAGTGTTTAATCTCTGAACCCGCTCCAAGCTCTTAGACTCCCGTCCTCTCTGAGCCTGTAGAACACCCCTAACTCTGAATCAGGACCCCTAGCTCTCGCAGTGCACAGGCACCTGTGCCTACAGACAGCAGCGGCCCTGTAGGGTGCAATTAGGACACCCAAAACCAAGTGGGGTAAACGGCTACATTGTCCTCTTCTCATATTCTCTAAACTCCCACTCAACCCCAGCCCCCCCCTCCTCCTCCTCCCCCCCCAACACACCATCCGTGTAATTCCTACATAACATCCACAAACAGTAACCTGTGAAGAGCTCAGGAAGAGAGAGACCAGAGAGACTTAATTTATCCTTGACATTTGAAACAACAAATAAAATTATTTTAGTATTACGAACACTGTTTTTGTTTTTGAGACTGCTGATGTTCGAACCCCATAACCCCCCTAATACTCCCGCCCCCCCCCCCCCCCCCCCCCCGTTTCAGCCGGTGTGGCCCCGCTGCTGTGGGCCCAGTCACTCAGGCCTGCCAGCACCTCCTGGAAGAGCCCAAACCCATTAAGCAGCAGCGGCAGCAGCGGCGGGCTCAGCTACACAAACAAAGCCGGCCCACCTGAGACCACAGGGGACAGGATGTGGGGCTACTTATAGTAACCCCCAAACCGGCCCACAAGAATGGCAGGAAGACAGCCTGAGAGGCAGCCACGCCGGAGCTTTGAACCGCACCGGCCCCCGAAACTCGCTCCCCCCCCCCCCCCCCCTCGCCCCCCCCCCCCCACCCCAATCTTTGAAGGCAGGGCCGCTCTCCGTGCCTGCGTGTCCTGTTGTGAACCGATTGTTTCCTCTCTGTACGTGTCTCTTTCTCTCTTTGTGTTTTTTCTCTCATTTCGTGTTGAAACGGACACCCGGGGGCGCGTTTGGCCGAGGGGGGGGGGGGGTGGGGGGGGGGGGGGGGGGGGAGGTGGCGGGGTACGCTTCAGACTGACACTCAGGTGTGCGCACCGCAGGTGACCCTGCGCAATTTCGTGAGGAACGACCGACCCCCCGGCTCCGCCCGTTTCTCAAAGACACAACCCCATACCGCCCCCCCCAACGAACGCATTCTGTGACGCCACCAAACCAAACTCCGCCAACCAGACACCAAAGGCTGAAACTGAGCACGGAGTTCAGCTCAAAACCACACGCCAACCGTCCACAGCTTTCAGGAGGAGGTCAACACAACAAGGCCCCTGGTGTGTGAGGGTTACGGCACACACTGAGTGTGCGTACAGCACGTTCCTTTTATTCTGGACGGGCTGACGGAAGAAACACAAGGCAATTCCCACTTCTACTGCAAGCCAGAAAAAACAACTTCAGGAGAACCGGAGTATCATCTTCAGAAGGCAACATCTCCAGCGAGAAAAGCACTGCCAGCGTAATAGCCAATATTTATACTCAGCAAGCTTTTTAAAAAAAATATTTAGCAAGTTGTTTTGCTGCTCTGTAAAGTGTCTTTGTGACAATTCTCTGTAAAATGTGCTATACAAAAGCAATGTAATTGAGTTGAATAGTTTAAACCCCTTCAGTCCATGTTCCTAAACCTTGAACGTGGATTGAAGTATAAAAGAGCTGTTCTGGGTTTTACTCAGCGCAGTTACCAGCTAACCCCGCAGCCCTGCTTCATGAAGCACCCCCCCCAGCAGAATGCAAAATGGCTGTTTAGCCTGTTTTCATCCTGGTACATCCAGACAACAATCCTTTAACTTCTCTTCATTTCACTGCGTACACAGGCATACAACGTGCTAACAACGCCAGGCCCAACTCAGGCTAAAAACTGATTTACACTGCAGTGAGTTTTTCCTGTCCTGCAGCTCAACTATAAACACAAAACATAAAAGAGAACGAGAGAAAAGAAAGAATAAAACAGAGAGGTACGGGTGAGGGGAGTGGAGATGGCCCCGTGTAAGGGCATGTACGGTATCCACAGAGAGGACACGTTTGGCACGGACAAAAAAAAAAAAATAAGAGCGTGGTGAGCCGCGTTTGCCGCCTTACAGGAACCCGGGAGAGACGATCCCCACACGGATGAGGCCCGTTAGGAGCCTGTCACGCCACCGTCGTGTCCTGGGGTTCAGCTGGGGGGGGGGGGGGGGTGAGATGGGTGGGATGGGGGGGGGGGGGGCAGCGAGTTGTGATCCGATCTGCATCACGTAGAGCGCGTGGGCGATGGGGGAGCTGAGCTGGGTGACCCCGGTCTCACCGGGACGCGAGCCCCTCCCCGGGATCCGGCGCACGCTCACGGAGTTAGAACACCTCCAGGGCGGCGGCGGGGGGGGGGGGGGGGCTTCACCCCGGACAGCGCTAAACCCACACGGAGGTCCTCGGTCGTCTCTAATATCATTAGGAGATCGCGAGCGTGTACGCCTCCACACAGACTGCAAATTCACTCAAATTACTGCACTTTCACTCTCCCTGCTTTGTTTTTTTTTTATTGTTGCAGATTCATCTGGATTCTACAGGGATGGATGTTACTGTCTATTTCTCGCCATCTTGCTAAAGTAAGGCACTTAACCCTTAACATTGTCGTTTAATTTCAAAACTACACAAAATGAGAAACATGGAAGTTGTACACAAAGTGGCCCTGGATACGGACCTCTGCTCGTCGCTGAAGAACACCATGCAGCTAAGGTCTATAAATATCTCCACACACCCAGTCCGTAAATATTAAAAAGCAGTTGGGCCCTCTCTTCTGCAGGCGATGCGCCCCCTGTCGCACGCGATGCCTCTTAGCAGGACGTCCGCTGGCTGATTACTGACAGTGAGGCTCCACTGGGGGAATAAATTATATCGGGACGGCTCCCGATTCTCCTCTGTAGTATTTGGCCTAATCAAGCATCTGTTCAGAACTTCCAAGATCCTGGTGCGGCTAATGTAAGAAAAAACACCCTGTTGTGTTCTCACAGACCCAAAGTAAAAAAACCTTACTTTGTGTACAATTAGAGACTCAGAACCATTAAGAGGCTTTTAAAAAACTTTTATGCATATCCTGAAGCTAAAACTGGAATCGAGGACAAGATTTTAAAACACAAACAGTCTGCTACAATAAAATACAGTGCAGTGAATGTCTGTTGGATGAACCACTAAATACATGATTTTTAATAGAAGCATAGACTTGGTACAAGCTGATTAAGTTTAAGCTCTCTCTCTAACATATCATGTCCAAGCAAATTTGTTCATAAAATTTATGTCATGCATCCACTGCAGTAACATGTAAAATCGTAACATCGAGATTAATTATCCTTTTTTACGGTTCTGGAAACGGCTTTTAATAAGACGCAAGCTTTTTACGAAGGTCCGCAGGACCAGAGGGTCCCATCCTGCAGGTAGAGCAGGGGGGCGATCTCCGTCCAAAAGGACCAGGCACACGCGCTCCCTGTCCAAATAAACACAGGAGTGTCCGCGGCCAGAGAGGGTTGACCTCTGACCCCGGGAGGGAGCGATATTCTTAGCGTGCGGCTCGTCCCCGGGCTGGAGAACGGGCTCGTTTTCCGGAAGGCCTGCCGAGCCGCACGTCAGCCGGCAGGAGCAGGAAATCCCCCGAGCGCTCCCCCCCCCCACCGAGCGCGCCCCCCCCTGAGCGCGCTCCCCCCAGCGCCCCAACACAATACCGCCAAGACAGCTCAAGAGCGCTAATGCGGACAATGCCGTTTCCTACATCTTTGTCCTCATCCAATGAAAAGCAAACTGAGGATCGCTGCGCTGCGAAAGATTAAATGAATCGGCTAGCGATACTGTTGCTAAAGCAAACTGCTCCCACTACTACAAACTACTATTGCAAGTGGCTATCGATACTGCAAAGGGCTACTTATACAGCTAACTGCTACTGAAACTGCTACTGCTAATGGCAACTGATACAGCTACTGACACAGCTATTGCAATGGATAGCAAACTGCTACTGCTAACTGCTGCTGAGGCTACTAATGCTAACTGCTACTGCTAAATTCTCACGCTAACTGTTCATGCTAACGGCTCACGCTAACTTCTTGCGCTAACTGCTCATGCTAACTGCTGCTGAGGCTGGTGCTGATAATCCTCCTGCTACAGTTACTGTAGTCATTCAGATACCGCTACCGTTAGCGGTGCTCGGGTACCGCTGTGCTTAGGGCCTACTGAAGCCCACTCCTGGTTCTCTAGGCTGTCCGCCTTCAGAATACGTACAATAATCCCTCTTCTGTCCACATTTTCTCTTTTTAAAATGTGTGGTTCTACTGAAGAGTAATACTGAATTATAAAGGGTCTCATTCCAAATAATTTGATAATATATCTCCAACTGTGTACGAATGCACATCATTTATCCATCTCATTAGGAGAAACCCTTAAAAGCATAACAATCTCTAAAGGGACAGTTTAAATCCAAATTGTGATTATTATTCTTTTTAATTTTTTTTAAGGATCTATCCTTCCTCCCCCCTTCAGCACAGGACTTTAATTCAATAACAGAATTATGCATAACAATACCTTGGCTTCCATATCAATATGTCAGAGGAAGCCATTAGCAAATTTAACTCTCCCTTTTATGCTGACGAGTTATTTCAGAGTATTGACCTTCCTGCTTAGTGTGCTACCCAAAAAAAGGTCCTGGCAGCCAGAACAAAATGAACGGGAACGACTTCTGCATAGAGCGCTTTCATCTGAGGAAGACCGCTGAGCCAAAGTCAATAAGAAAAGCGCAGGAATGTCGGGTTGAGTACATTTGTCATCACGTCATATAGATTTAGGAGAGATTTACAAATAAAAAATGTTTTTTTCCTACTCTCCCGAGCTTTATATTTGCGTAGTTTGACATTACTGATTAAATCAGCTGGCTAAAAAGCACTGGAGAATCGACTGTCCAGAACTCACGTCAGAGCACGATGTCATTTCAAAAGAATCACATAAAAAGACTGCTCGGAATTGAGATTTAAATCTGGAAAATAATTACGCCACACAAAAAAAACAGGAAATTAACGTTACTTTGTGAAACCCCATTCGCGCGCTGAAAAGATGGCACTTTTCAAAGAGCCGCGGTTTGCTTCACTGGCACGAGCGCCGGGGAAACGTAACGGTCGCGGTCTCCTTCAGTGGGTACTAATTTATTCATTAAATATTAACTCTCGCGCGGACAGCGCCGGGACGCCGGGCGACGCGTCTCCGTTTGGTCACAACAGCACGCAGCTGGGATTTGGAATTTGGTGGCGATTTCACACAGCTGGGGGAGAAAGCGCCAATTATTGTGCTCCGCGGAGAATATAAGTCTGGCGGTAAACTCGCAGTGGGATCCAGACCTACAGATAATTAACTCAACACAACGGAAAGCGCGAGGCTTCCGTTTCTACAAACAAACAGATCACAGTTTATGTACTTTGATGATGCCCTATTTATAAAAATAAAAAAACACATGTGCGTACGACCCAATTACAGCTAAAAGTGTATTTTACACACAATGGTCTGAAAACTGCACTAATGTCGTATGGATTTTGAGAGGAATTGTAAAATCAGAGCAATTAAATAAACTACCATAGGAATATATATATATATATATATATATATATATATATATATATATATATATATATATATATATATATATATATATATAGTGATGGTATGATAACATTCAAAGAGTGGGGCTGAGGAAATAATTTTATTTCAAATTTGCACAAGTCCAGTGGGATCCCAGAATCTTCCAGAACAGAGAGAAAACACAGCCCCCCCCCACCCCCCCCCCCCCCACCCCCCCCCCAAATCAGGTCAGAACGTCAATCGGATAAACTTATGAACGAGAAACACACTCCGCTACTTCTCCTCACTCGTCTGGTCATGAAAAGGCGCAAAAAAAAAAAGGTCACATGACCTGGATACCTTAATGTATCAATGGGAGAAAATCCACAGTGAGAAATCCCCGCAATGGGCTTTAATCCAGGGGCTGAATGGGGCCTACAAGCGGGGGCCTCAAACAGAGGCCACCACAGCGGCTCCTGTCCTCTTCGCCCACGGCGAGGCGCGAGTGCTTTCTGACGCTTTGGGGATTAGAAAGGCGCCTGGTTCTGGTCTGAGCCACCTGCTCTCACACCGACGACCCTAAAGCATTAGAGAGACATCTCTCTCTCTCTCGCTCTCTCTCTCTCTCTCTCCTTCTTCCTCTCTCACTTTCTCTCACTCTCTCTCTCAGTCTCTGTCTCAGTCTCAGTATGTCTCTCTCCCTCTCTCTCTCTGTCTCTCTCTCTCTTTGTCTCACTGTCTCTCTCTCTCTAACTTATGTTCTCTCTCTCTCTCTCCTTCCCTCTCTCTCTCTCTCTCTCCCTCTCTCTCTCTCTCTCTCTCTCTCTCTCTCTCTCTCTCTCTCTCTCTCTCTCTCTCTCTCTCTCTCTCTCTCTCTCTCTCCCTCTCTCTCCCTCTCTCATTGTGGCGGCCCTTTGAGGTCGGCTTCACGCTCCAGTGAAACCACGGCGACGGCTCTTCTGTTCAGACACGGGAGAGCTGTAATCGGCCACAGCGTAGTCTCTACACTGCTTTCACACTGCAGGTACTGCGTGTGTGTGTGTGTGTGTGTGTGTGTGTGTGTGTGTGTGCAGGGGGAGGGGAGGGATGGGGGCATCACAAGAGAAACAAATGGAAACTCTAGTCCCTCCCCGCCCCCCCCCCCCCCTCCCTCCCACCCCACTTTGATTGACACCCTGCTCTCGTGACAAAGCAGGATAGAGTGCGAGCCACTCCCCCATCAAAGGCATCCGATAATTGCTTTGTAAGATTTTTTTTGGGGAAGGTGGGGGGGGGGGGGGTTGAAGAGAGGCGGGGAGGGGCAAAGGCAAACACACACTTTTTCAAAACTTCTGCACGCTTCCCCCCCCCCCCCCCCCCCACCCCAACTCCCCCAACCACCCACCCCACTTTTTGTGTCGATCCAAAAAAAGGAAGAAAAAAAAAGGCGGAATGGCTACACATTGGTCAGCTTGTGAAGGGTTCTGCGGTTTTCATTTGCATGTGATTAGGGTTCAAGGGGAGCGTGACGACCGGCGGGGCCGGGGCGGAGTGGCAGGACCCCCCCCCCCCCCCCCCCCCCCCCGACACCGCCGTGACAGGACGCCGCCCCCCCCCCCCCCCCGTCTCCCGCTAATTAAACGAATCAATTAAGGAACCGCTGTAGCGACGGCGTGACTGCTGTTCTATAGCGCCAATAACAGCCCCACGGGGAGGCCCCTCCGCCGCGTTAAAGCAAAAAAAAAAAAAACTCCATCTGATATCGTTAGAGACACCTATTTGCGTCTTGCTGTCATGCCGACGGGAAAAAACCGTTCGGATTATGGAAATGGGCACAGCTTCGGAAAAACGTACCCCGGTATGGGATCCGACCCCCCCCAACCCTTTTCCGACCTTTTGGGGAGACCGCTCGCCGCAAACTCCGAAGTTCTCCCAAAAGTTCCTTAATGGAGTCGGCACATCCATCAACGCAGCGCCCACTCAGTCGGCAGGTGAGGGTCGCCCATTAGCATACTCCTCCTGCCGGGCGGAGGCCGCAACGGCAACAGACAGATTATCATATTAAATTCGCCCCGCTCAGTTAGACTGATTGAGTTCCAAATTGTTTTAGATGGTTGTCATTAATCCCTACCACAGGCTAAGTGCTTTTCCCGCAAATTTGATTGGGCGGGTGCATCGAGGGTCAAAATAAACAGCACATTAAAGCGGAATCCTGTTCAATCTGCATCATCAAGAATGCATATTAATACACGGCGCATGGAAAGTAAATCTCACTTCAGCCGATCTACAATTCAAAACTCTCAGGACGATAATTGGGGTCGAAGGTAAGGCTACAGACAATGCTGCTTTCCGGTATTTTCCTTAAAAGCAATGTCATATTTTTGCATAAACAATTCAGAATCATGCCAAATGAGAGGGAAATGAAACAGAAGCAGACAATCTGCCAGGGATCTCTCTTAGTCGGCTTAACTTGTATTTGTAAATTTCTGGTTTGTAATTCCAGAAATAAAGGCCTTTCATTTCACTTTTCGTAGGCCGAAATTCAAAGAGAAAACGTTTGGTAGCATCATGTGACCAGCACAAGATGTACATGTATTCTGTACCAGGAACAGGTCCATTATTTTGGAATACTAAATATTTTATTCTTGAACCATACAGTTGACAGTGATGCATTCAGCTCTGGTGGTCAAAGATTAACCGACTTTCCTTACAGTGCTGCTGACCTTTCTGAAAACTCTCAGAAGAGTGCCTGCCATACCAGGGCCCTGTTTCACGATTTTGAACAATGTGTACCAACTAAATCTTCAGATCCCACTTGTATTGTTCAACTAAATTCTTCAACAATTGTATAAAAGCACAGGGCAACTAACCTGTTCTGTTCTAATACAGAAATATCAAAAGTTGAGAGAAATCGATTACCACCATTTACACTTTTCAAAATTGATAAAGTACTGTACAAAAATAATGTATATAATTATTATTACCTTCATAAATAAAAAAAATACCATAAGGATTATTACAACACTAACATCTTATCGGGAAAATGTATGGTTTAAAAATGACAGAATCTAAAAAGTTCCTGAAAGAAGTATTTTTTTACCCAAATATAAAATGCTTCAAATAGGCTTCCTCCACAGGAAGTTTCTTTTTAAAAAGTGCCAAGAAAATCTGGAACATCAAGGGAATTTTGTGTCCGAATTCCTCGGGACGTCCCAGGAGCCTCCCAAAGGCACATTCTGGGCCTGCACTTCCCCTCCGAGGACCGGCTGTTATTCCAGCACTGAGGAGAGAGTCTGCAAGCCTAACAGGAACACACACGAGTGCGCACACACACTCACACACACACACACACACGCACACACGCATACACATACACACACACACGCACGCATACACATACACACACACATGCGCACACACACGCTCACACACGCGCGCACGCACGCATACACACACACGCACACACACGCACACACACACACACACACACACACACACACACACACACACACACACACGCTCACACACGCTCACACACGCGCGCACGCACGCATACACACACACGCACACACACGCACGCAC
This sequence comes from Anguilla japonica, assembly GCA_025169545.1. Classification (NCBI taxonomy): domain Eukaryota; kingdom Metazoa; phylum Chordata; class Actinopteri; order Anguilliformes; family Anguillidae; genus Anguilla; species Anguilla japonica. Next base: position 36,280,416 of record CM045897.1, read on the forward strand.
GCATACACATACACACACACACGAGTGCACACACACACGCACGCATACACAAACACACGAGTGCACACACACACACACACACACACACACACACACACACACACGCTCACACATACACACACACACACACGCACACACACACACACATACACACACACACACACACACACACACACACACGCTCACACACGCTCACACACGCGCGCACGCACGCATACACACACACGCACACACACGCACGCACGCATACACATACACACACACACGAGTGCACACACACACGCACACACACGCACGCACGCATACACATACACACACACACGAGTGCACACACACACGCACGCATACACAAACACACGAGTGCACACACACACACACACACACACACAACACACACACACACACACACACGCTCACACACGCTCACACACGCGCGCACGCACGCATACACACACACGCACACACACGCACGCACGCATACACATACACACACACACGAGTGCACACACACACGCACACACACGCACGCACGCATACACATACACACACACACACGAGTGCACACACACACGCACGCATACACAAACACACGAGTGCACACACACACACACACACACACACGCACGCATACACATACACACACACACGCTCACACACACACACACGCACACGCATGACCTAAACAGTCTTAAGCAACTTCTGAGGCTTAGGCTAAATACGCACGCAAAAAAAGAGCAGCGTGTCTCCTTCCCTTACTTACGCACCCTAATTAATCCGCTCCTCCCGCTCCTCCTGCTCCTCCTGCTCCTCCCGCTCCTCCCGCTCCCCCCGCTCCTCCCGCTCCTCCCGCTCCTCCCGCTCCTCCCGCTCCTCCTGCTCCTCCCGCTCCTCCTGCTCCTCCTGCTCCTCCCGCTCGGCCCGCTCCTCCTGCTCCTCCCGCTCCTCCCGCTCCTCCAGCTCCTCCCGCTCCTCCCGCTCGGCCCGCTCCTCCCGCTCCTCCCGCTCGGCCCGCTCCTCCTGCTCCTCCCGCTCCTCCCGCTCCTCCAGCTCCTCCCGCTCGGCCCGCTCCTCCCGCTCCTCCCGCTCGGCCCGCTCCTCCTGCTCCTCCCGCTCCTCCCGCTCCTCCAGCTCCTCCCGCTCCTCCCGCTCGGCCCGCTCCTCCCGCTCCTCCCGCTCCTCCCGCTCCTCCCGCTCCCCCCGCTCCTCCCGATCCTCCCGCTCCTCCTGCTCAGCCCGCTCCTCCTGCTCCTCTCACTCCTCTCGCTCCTCCCGCTCCTCCCGCTCGGCCCGCTCCTCCCGCTCCTCCCGCTCCTCCCGCTCCCCCCGCTCCTCCCGATCCTCCCGCTCCTCCTGCTCAGCCCGCTCCTCCTGCTCCTCTCACTCCTCTCGCTCCTCCCGCTCCTCCCGCTCGGCCCGCTCCTCTCGCTCCTCCCGCTCCTCCTGCTCCTCCCGCTCCTCCCGCTCGGCCCGTGAGGAGGCTGAGCTCCCAGCCCTGCTGCCGGGGTGGGCTCTGTGCGGCTCCGTGTCCTTCAGCCGGGGAGGGGAGGCGCGCGGCGCTGCCTCCTGCTCCGAGCCGGGCGCGCCTCCCCGTGCCCCCGCTGTCAGACGGCCCGGCTAACCCCACCATCCGCCCCTCGAACCCGGGCGACGGGACCGCTGAGCTCGCCCGTCTGCGCGGTCAGGAAGAGGCAACCCAGCCGCCGTTTCCGCCTGTCCCCCCCCCCCTACCCCCCCGCACTGCGTGCTGACAGACAGCCCCCCCCCGCCCGCGCTCACCCCCCCCAGCCGGGCCGGAGGAGCCGCTCTGACAGCCAGGTCACCCGAGCCAGCGCTAACGCAGAGCCGCGCCGCCGAGAGCCCATCGCCGTGGAAACGTGCCAGGCGGGGGAGGCCGGCCCGCACAAGGACGGGCGCGGGACTGGCATCGGAGGGAGCGAGGGAGCAGGCAGGCCAGAGAGAGGGAAAGAACGAGGGAGAGGGGGAGCGGGCAAACGAGAGACAGAGGAAGAGAGAGATTGGCAGGCCAGAGAGGGGGCAGGAGAAGATGAGAGGGGTAACAGAGACGTATACACCTGTAAGACATGCACCCCCTCACGGTCCACCCAGACCCCCCCCCCCCCCCCCCATTCAACCAGCGCATCCAAGCGGCTTTGAGGAGCTCTGCCGCTGGAGTGCTCTGGGTTGCCGGGGCGATCGCGGCAGACGGCGATCGCAGGCGTGTTCTGAAGGTTGCACCGCGCTGCCCCCCCCCACTCCCCCACTCCCCCCCCCCCCCTCCCTCCAGCTGCGCGGTTCCAGATCAATCCGCCACAGCGGGGGGGCGGAAGGGAGGATCGCACTGGCAGCCCGCCCACGACCCGCTGACCCCACCCTTTCAGGAGAAGCCCCGCCCCCTCTTCCAGCACACAACCGCGCTCAGACAGAGCAACTCCACGCCAGGTTCTCCCGCATGACCGTTATTGTTCTCAACTCCACCCTGACTCGCACCGTTGATTCATCTCAAATTCATACGCAGGCAACGCACCTCTTCTCCACAGTGGATCTCGCACGCAAGCCTGAGTAAGGTCACACACCTTTCCATCACCTAAATCACACTCAAATACTCGAAATCCACATTTTGAGCACAAGAGCCCAGCTTGTGCTCAGTGTTTTATTAATCACTTCCTGTGATAACATGAAAAAACACAGAATAAAGATCTACTCAAAATGAGACGAGACACTCACCACTGTCCCCAGATACTGCAGGTTGAGCTCCCCACCGGCATTTCGGGAAAGGCACTGAAAAAAAAACAACAAAAACAAAATAAATATGTATCAAAGAATAATAAAGAGAACTATCAACTACTTCATTAAGAAAAAAAACACCAAAATCCAAAAAAATATATTCAAACAAAAAAACCATAATTTCTAGTAAGACACAATTATTAGAAACTATTGATTTCACAGGAACTGTATAATAATACAAAGCATACTTTTAAAAAAAATCTACAATGTAGTACTTTTCAGATCAAATTCATTTTCAACCTATACAGTAACACCTGAAAATATCTTGGTGGAATATGAAAATTTTTGTATTTATTTTGCTGACAAGCCATAAATTAATGACCTGACTGGGAATAGTTTTTCAACACTTCTTAATACATCTGACTTGAATTTCTCAACTCACGAGGGCACTGGCTTAAACGGCAGTAATTAGCCAATCACAGCGCTCAGAATCAACACCAGGGCGTTTTCACTGGCACTAACGGAAACCACACGCGGTCCGGAGACCGATGGACCTGAGGGGGAGGGACAGGTCTGCGTGCGTCAGGCGCCAGAACACGGCCAGGCCTGGACCGAGGGGAGGGGAGGCCCCACAGAACAGTACTCCTGTACTAGCGGTTAAGCCCGCCAAACCAAGGCCTCTGGACCGCACCCCCGAGCAAGCGGAGCGCGGGGACCCCGAGATTTCATCGCTGTGACATAAATCTTTTAACCCCTCCGCCACGGCAAAGATGGGGAGGCGCTGTAGAGCAGGTGGGGGGGGGGGATGGGGGAGGCGCTCGTTCTGCAGAACGCGAGCGACCGGGAAACGTCGCTGCACATTAGGTAACCGCCGCTCCGGGCTCCGCCCCAAGCCCCACCCACAAAACTCCTGGCTCCGCCCCAAAAAAAACTTGTGAAGGACTCCAAAGTGAAAAGAGTGAAAGGGCTCAGTCTGGAAGGGTACTGTGTGGGTCAGCTCACCCCTCTGAATATTCATGAGCTGGACCCGCCCACAGCGGGTCAATGGAGCACCACATGCTTCATAATAAAATAAATAAATAAATAAACGTTCCATTCAATCTTTCTGTAGATGTGCTCTATATTATTGCAGCAGTTACCTGTGTGTTGCATATTCTCGTTTAGAAGCACAAAAAATGTAACAGACAACATTAAACATCTAAAAACCTTTGAGTTACATATTCTCAATAACAAACATCAAACATTAACCAGCTAAGTACATACATTTTTGCCTTTATTTACAACACTGAACTGGAAAGGATTGTATATTTCAACACCACCAAACGTTCAGATTTTCCACAAGGTGTCTATAAAAGGAAACTAAGACAGACAGGATGTGGACAGCATTTAATGTGCTTGTTTGTTAAGAGTGGGGGGGCGGGGGGGGCGGGGGGGGGGTGCTCGTGAATTTTTACGCTCCGCGCCGCTGTGATGTAACTGCAGGAAGTTTCAGACAGCACTTAGGAGTGGGGAGCAGTAATCCCCCGCTCCCGACCGCTCGGAACGCGGCGGGCAGGACGCGCCCAGGCCTCATCGCTCTAATCCCGCTCCGTCCGATTGGCTCCCCGAGCCGCCGCGAGCCGGGCCGCATCCTGGCTCCGGCTTATCAGCGGCGGGCTTAGGGGTCTGCCGCCGTCGCCGCTGGAAACGGTCGCCACAAAACACGGCTGACATTTACATTTCCGCACCGGAAAAAAAAAAAAAAAAAAATCAAAAAAGGTGCTTAACAACCGGGTCTCCTTTGGGTCGACAGACGTTTAGACGGCAGAGGTGCCCCCCCCCCCCACCCTTTAAAAGAGATCCTCCTAGGGCAGTTCCTGCTTTCGTCTCCGAGCAGTCAAGGTCATTCCTACGGTCTCTGACAGCCTGCTGCCAATCAGAAGAGGCCCTCGCTACACTTTTACGGCCGATAGCCCGTAAGCAGCACAGGTCAGCTATCGACTGGAGGAGGAAGCGTGGTTACAACTTGGCGGTTTTTATTTTTTCTCCTCCTTCACCCTGGTCTTCAGAGCCTCCTTTAATCTCCCCCCAGCCTGGACTCGGGCTCGTCTGACAGGGCGACGGCCTTCCTCAGCGCGTGAGCGAGCGGCGTTTGATCCTCTCCCGGGCGCTCGCTGAACTCAGGCTGGAGTGGCCTCTGTGTCTGCTTGAGGAGGCCGATCACATCCGAATCGACTCCACTGAGTCAACAAGCAGCCCGCTGGCCCTGGGCGGCTTTGCATCTCATTTGAGGCGATACGGGCGGAGGCAAAACGACCTCTAATCGCCATCGGCACAGTAAACAGTCGCGTGACGTTTGCGCGCGCGGGACAGTGACTGATCGGCAGGTCTCTGACACAGTGGATTACTCAACAGAGCGACCGGCCTCCGGTTCTCCACCTCAGAGCCGCAGTGTTCCACCACCAATCAGAAACACTCCCCATCTACATGCAGAAACTATTCCCCAGCATCATCCACAATGTGTGCGTGCGTGCTGGTCTTTGTGTGTGCATTTGTATTTGTGTGTGTGCATGCGCGCATGTATGTGTGTGTTTTTGTGTGTGTGCGTGTATGTTTCGGTCTGAGTGTGTGTGTTTATGTGTGTGTGTGAGATTAAATGTTTTAACGGATTTTAATAGCCGCGTTTAACGATGAGAACATTATTGAAACAGCCGAACCTTTCTGATCTATATATTCTGCCCCATCCACAGAAAGCGAAGGGGAGCGCATGGTTTATAACGAAACGTCTCTTTCACATCGCGGCGGGCGCTGGAGAGGGGCGCGGCAGCCCCCCAAAGCCTCTCCTTTGTGACGGACTTTCTACCGGTGGAGCAGGAGACAGGCGCCATATGGCACCGCCTTCTGCAGGCGGAGGCACTGCTTAATTAGGACCCAACAACTGCAGTCTGCCTCCTAGCTGAGCGGCGATGACAGAAAAATACGGAAAACTCTTCTGCGAATACAAAGAACAAGAGCCTGGTGTTGCGGGACTGGGTTTTAAAAAAACACTTTTCAGGTGTGATCAGCATGTGGATTACCATGAGACCAAAGGTATTATATGACCCACAATCCACCTGAACTGCTCACCGGAGGACAGTGAAACTGTTAAACACTTAAATAAATAAAAATCTAACTCAAATAAAATAAAACAATGCTAAGGAGTGGTCCGTGTGCGCACCTCACTACTTCAAATCAGAAAAAACAAATGTTTAAATACCCAACATGTCCCGAATAAACAAAACTGAAGCAAACTGAAAAACAATATTACCAGGTAGCTCCTTTAAGGGAAAAGCCAATTCACCAGATTTACAGGTGAAAACACAGCTGAACACTACACGCCTTCCAAAAGCACAAACACCCTATAATTACCACCACTTTTTAAAATGTAAAAACTGCAGTAATAAATCATTTCAGCATGAATATAAATATTGAGCTTTTGTTCAGAAAGTAAAAGAGAGGATTTCCAGTCCCCATAAAAGGACACAGATTCGGTTTAACCGCACCGTATGCTGGCCCCTGTGCCCGGTAGGCAGGGGACGACATACACCCCCCCCCTCCCCTTAACAGCAATCAAGCGCCTCTCATTACACGCTCAGACCCTTCCTGCGACCCGGCGCCCAATCTTCCTGCCATTCTGCGCCAAATTAGTTCCACCTAGTTGGGTACCGATGACCTACTCAGCGCAGAGCCGCGGCGGCAGGCGATTGGTCGGTCGGCCGCGGCGGCTGGCGATTGGTCGGTCGGCCGCGGCGGCAGGCGATTGGTCGGTCGGCCGCAGCGGAGGTTCGGAGGCTCATGAAGTTCAGCGGCAGATTTTTACCAGGCGGGCGGGAAGAGCGGAGACGGCGGCACACTGTCGCCAAAACCGCGCGATTACGACTCTGCGAAATCCAGAGCGAACCGTCCGTCCCGAGACAGAGAGCGTTTCCCCCCCCTTTTTAGTGACGAGTAACATCGAAATAGCTTTTTTAATTAAAAAAATAAAAAGAAAGAAAGAAAGAAAAATAAACAAAACTCTCAAATCATGGCTGATGGCATTCCTTGGTCATACCAAGTATGTTTTGTTTTGAACAATACCAGCCTAATGAATGCTTGCAAATATGAGTGTGTGTGTGTGTGTGTGTGTGTGTGCTTATAGTATGCGTACACTGTGTGTACAGTGTGTGTGTGCGTATACTGTGTGTGCGTGTGTGCACGTATAGTGTGTGTATAGCGTGTATGGGCACGTGTATAGAGTGTGTGTGTGCATGTGTGTGTGTGTTTGCGTATAGTACGTGTGTGTATAGTGTGTGTACAGTGTGTATGCGCGCGTGTGTGTGTATAGTGTGTGTACAGTGTGTGTGCGCGCGTGTGTGTATAGTGTGCGTACAGTGTGTGCGTGCACGCGTGTATGTGTGTGTATGTCTATATAGTGTGTGTGTTTGCGTATAGTGTATACTGTATGTGTGGGTGCGTACAGTGTGTGTGTGTCTGTGTGCGTGTGTGTGTGCATACAGTGTGTGCGTGTGTGTGTGTATAGTGTGTACAGTGTGTGCGTGTGTGTATAGTGCGTACAGTGTGTGTGTGTGTACGTATAGTGTGTACAGTGTGTGTGTGTGTGTGCGTATACTGTGTACTGTACGTGTGTGTGTGTGTGCGTGTGTGTGTATAGTGTGTACTGTACGTGTGTGTGTGTGTGTATAGTGTGTACAGTGTGTACGTGTGTGTGTGTGTATAGTGCGTACAGTGTGTGTGCGCACGTGTGTGTATAGTGTGTACTGTACGTGTGTGTGCGCGTGTGTGTGTGTCTGTGTGCGTACAGTGTGTGTGTGTGTGCGTATAGTGTGTACAGTGTGTGTGTGTGTGTGTGCGTGTACTGTAAGTGTGTGTGCGTGTGTGTGTGTGTGTGTATAGTGTGTACAGTGTGTGTGTGTGTGTGTGTGTGTGTGTGTGTGTGTGTAGTGCGTACAGTGTGTGTGTGCGCGTGTGTGTATAGTTTGCGTATAGTGTATACTGTAGGTGTGTAGGTGTGTGTCTGTGTCTGTGTGTGTGTCTGTGTCTGTATGTGTGTAGGTGTGTGTGTGTGTGTGTGTGCGTACAGTGTGTGTGTGTGTGTGTGTATAGTGCGTACAGTGTGTGTGTGTGTGCGTGTGTATAATGTGTACTGTACGTGTGTGTGTGTAGTGTGTACTGTACGTGTGTGTGTGTGTGTGTGTACTGTACGTGTGTGTGTGTGTGTGTGTGTGCGTACAGTGTGTACAGTGTGTGTGTGTGTGTGTGTGTGTGTGTGTGTGTGTGTGCGCGCGCGTGTGTGTGTGTGTGCGTACAGTGTGTACAGTGTGTGTGCGTGTGCGCGCGTGTGTGTGTGTGTGTGTGTGTGTGTGCGTACAGTGTGTACAGTGTGTGTGCGTGTGTGTGCGCGCGCGTGTACCTGCACGGTCCTCTGGGTGCCGTTGACGGTGACGGGCAGTACAGCAGACGCCAGGTTCCAGTCGCTGGACACGTCCACGCTCTTCCCATCAAGCTGCACCTGCGGAGATCGGCGTGACGAGACTGTTACCGCGGAGACAGACGCCAAACGGAATCTCAAGTTCATCGCTCCGCGCGCCATGCGGCGGCCATTTTAAACAGATGGCGGCCAAACAGCCTGTCATGTTTACCGCTGCCGCCATAAAAGACAAGGGTCCAACAACATGGTCCCGCCGACGCCCCCGGGGAGGGGGGGGGGGGGACCTGCGCACAGCTGCCTGGGGGGAGGATCTCAGCCCTTCAACCTGAGTGCCCCCCCCCCTCCTCTCCCCCCTTCCCGCCACCGCCAGCCTTCCAAACTCCTCTACCTCTCCGGACACGCAACATTTAGCGCAATTAAACAAGCGTGCCATTTGAATATCCGGTGACACCTCACATCCCCGCTCTACGGGGCCTGCATATAATCTGGTCCCTGCGGAACGCCAGAGGAGCTGTCTCTGTCACCATTAATGAAGGAATTTGCATTGCTATCTTAATTAAGGGGAAGTAATGAAGCTCACTTCTGAATTAGTTAATCGACAAAAACTTGTACAAATGTGTTTGCATGGCCCATAGGCATGGCCTGCTGATAATGTATATTCAGCCCGGGGTCAGGGGTCACGTCAGCCGGCCTATCAGACGGCAGGGCCCGCTCTGGGCACCTCTTCAGCTGCTCAGTAGTCAGGAGATTAGTTTGACCCCTCCTCCTCTTTGCCTTTCTCTCTTTCTCTTTCTCTCTCTCCTTCTCCCTCCCTCCCTCCCTCCCTGCTCTCTCTGACACATTTAAGAATTGTTTCAGAAGAAGCAGGTGGACAGGTTAACACAGGTGCTCTGTTCTAACAGATTTTTGACACTTCAAGTCAAAAAAATAAAAAATAAAAAAACTCTTAAGACTAAGACAGAACTACTGTTCTATTCAGAGGCTTCCACAGTAGTTGGAAGTACGATAGAGCAGCGTAGACACCAGAGAGGGAGGGGGGCGATCTAGCAGTAACAGGGCTACAGGGTAGCCTGCAACTGTGAGGTTGCAGGTTCGAATCCCAGGTGGGGGAGTACGGGACGTAGCCAGAGCCGTCCGGCTGAATAAATGGATTTTAAGTGAAAGAAAACAAGCCATGTGTGTCACACCGGATAAGAATGTCTGCCAAACAGATCAAATATTAATGCAAATCCAGTAAGTGGGTAGGCAGAGGGGGCTGTAGCTGCCAATGCAAACCAAGAAACGAGCCCTAAATACAAGCAGAGTCCATCTATAACAACCCATAAGAGTAAAAACATGAAAGCAGGAAATCATAAGAGGCCGTAGGAAAGGTGAGAGAGGGAAGGAGTGGGGCTGAGAGGGGAGACCAGAGGCATTCTGAGGGGGCGGGGCTTCAGCTTGACGGACAGCAACTCCGCCCGCCTGACCAGCGTGGGAAGTTCATTTCACCGTTGGGGGGCCAGTGTGGACAAGGGGGGGGGGGGGGGGGGGGGGGGGGGGGGTGCAGACGGGCGGGGCGAGCGGGAGGACGGCAGTTTTAAAAGATCAGAGGGGTTTTTTCCACGTGCCCGTCAGCAGAACCACATCCTGTCGTTTCCGACAGCGCGGACGTCCCAGAGATACTCATCTGAGCAGGTCAGCGGCCCAGGTGAGCGAGAGAGAGAGAGAGGGGGAGGGAGGGAGGGAGGGAGGGAGGGAGTGTGAGAGAGAGTGAGAGAGACAGAGAGAGCGAGAGGGAGGGAGAGAGAAAGAGAAAGAGAGAGAGAGAGAGAGAGGTTTCCTCCTCACCCCGCCAAATATTTGGGAATGGCTTCAATTTTCCAGGAGTATTAGTAAGAATAATATTTTGGACGATCTCTGCGCAGTGAACCCTTTTCTCTTTTTAAACATCATAACGAGCGAGCGGAATCTCCCAGAGATAACAGCGGCTTTTTTTTTTACTGCATGCCGGAAATGGAAAGTTGAGGGCGAAGCAGCAGCAGCAGCAGGGACAGGGGGCGTGGGGCGGGGGGGGGGGGGGGGGGGGGGTGTGGGGGGGGGGGAGCCGTGCCCAGCCGCACGAACGCAGGTACACAGGAAACCAAACAGAAAATCACAGCCTTTTCACTCTTACTTAACTACAAAAATGACGACAGGATGAATTATCCTCACACAAAGGCTTGAAATGTAAATCCTCGTGTAAATCTATCAGCCAGTCTAATATGACACATCTTCCCCTGAGCTGCTGCTGTATTCATCATAAAAGGAATACCAAGGAGGTATTCTTCAGACTCCTTCAAGGGAGGAGTTTTAGATAAGGGAGAGAAAAGCAGTCCTGGCGCAACTACTGATCTTCCCGCTCAAGTCCCTCTGCACATCCCTGCCAGTCAGACATGACTTCAGCCAATCAGTGCAGACGGCCGAGCCTGAGCAGGCCACTGAGCACCAATCAATGACCTCGCTGCTCGCCGGTGGCACAGAGCTTAGCTCCCGCTTTAACCGCCTCAACAGCTTCAACCGCTTCTCCAGCCGGCCTCTGGGACGCTCGCTCAGGGCAGGATAAACGCCGCAAAACTGGATCCAAGCTCCTTTACCGGGGAAAAAAGGCCTTGTTTTCAGACAAGCCCACACTTCCTGGAAGCTATAAGATCTTTTTTATTTTTCTGTTGAAGAGATCTCCCTCACGCCAAAAGATATCATTATTTACTTGATGGGGCCTTGCAGCCGAGGGGGGGAACAGGGGTGTGGGATTGGAAGGGTAGGGGGGGCAGGGGCGGGCGGAGGGGTAAAATGTTTTCGATGTGAAGCCAGTTGTGCAAACACCAGCCCCCGCGCTCTCTGGCGGAGAGGAGAGCTCGGGCCTCCAAACAGCGGTGAAAACCGCCGAGCTCGCCACGGCTCTGAAGAGCAGCGCCGTTTGAAGCCTCGCCGTGGTTACGGGTGAGCGGGACGCGAATTCTGCCGCAGCAAGAAACAAACCCCCCCCCCCCCCCCCCGGTCCACCCCCCGACCGAGCCCGCGTGGGCCCCTGATGAGGGCCATGTGTGAGGGCCCGCCTCCGCGGGACCCGTCCCAGCGCGGACTGACCCGTCCCAAAAGCTGCCTGACCCCAGCCAGCGCCTCTTCAGCCGCGCACGTGTGAAAACACCGAGCCGCCGAGAACTCTGGGAAAAAAAAACCCGCCGCACCGCCGAAGGAGAGAGAGAGAGGTGAGACTCCTCCCCCATTCTCACAAAAAAAACACCCAAAGGGGGCCTCAAATCAAAGACTAGGTCCCACGATCAACCCCAACAAGACCAGCTTAAAACCTGGTATATGGCTGGACCTAACACACGTGATCCGGCCGACCAATGGTGTGACTTCATAACTCACTCAGTCACTCAGTCAGTCAGTCAGTCAGTCACGTTTGTAGGGCTGGCCCCGCTGTTGCGGTCCAGCCAATGAGAAGAGCACCTGGAGTAGGAGCCGGGTTTCAGATCGCTGGCTGATGATCTGAATGAAAAGGTCGGGAGTTGATGGCGAGGTCGCCCTTCTACCCCCATTTTGTTTTTTGTGTAGCGTGCGCCTCTACAGCCCAGTCTGAAGCGATCCCCCGCGCCCCTGACTCTCTGATGTGACCTGGCATCTCCTAAACGAAGAGCTGACGCTAAAGGTCAGGTCTGGGGAGGGGAGCCCACTGTAAGGGTAGCCCCCCCGCACCTGCCATCCCAACCGGAGTAAGAAATCAGAACCCATTACCGCCCCCGGGCACCATCGCGCCATCGCGCCACGCGACGCATGACCCCCCCCGACCTTCTGTCCCCGACCTTCGCCAAGACAAAGGTCACGTGGAAAAACATCAAAAAAAAAATAAAAAACTACGACTTTGGGACTGAAAAATGCCAAAACCGTTTCAGATGGTAAAAAAGTAAAAAAAAAGGTCATTATTGTGGCCCGTTAGAGCTCTGGTGCTGAGTGTATAACTGGTTGGGGAGTGGCGGGGGCATGAGACAGGGTTGGGGGAAGGGACCGGGGGATGGGATCAACCAGAAAGTCATCCTGATGTGGGGGCCGTTGCTTCCTAATGTGCTGGAAACATCGCTGGAACTAATGAAGCTGGAGTTGGGGGGGGGGGAGGGGGTCACAGCCCACACCCCACCCGAGTTTGGAGGGAGTGAGATGATCAAAGGAGCGGGGGTTGGGGGATGCTTCTCAGAGGGGATTACACTCCTTTCTGTTAGCATCGTCCTGCTGTTACACACACTCACCGCTCCTCACCAGCCCGCTCGCCCTGCTCGCCCCCCTCGCCCCCCTCGCCCCGCTCGACCCCGCCTCGTTACCACGACGGCAACAACAAACAGAATACCGGAGCGCGGCCGGGCCGACCGGGCCGACCGGGCGGCGCCCTCGCCCCAAACTTCCCTCCTAACGAACGTCAGATCGGCGCGCGCGCTAGCGGCGCCGCTAATGGCCAGGCCAGCATCGCCACCTGTAGAGCTCGCTCAGGTGCCGTCCGGAATACTGACGAGCCAATCACACGCCGGCGGCTGAGGGTGAGGCCGAATACTGCAACCGCCCCCCCCCCCCTCAAATTGCCCCATCCGCCGCCCCTCCCCCCCTCCACCAGATATCAGCTGAAAAACGTGGCCTGGTTTGTAAACCCCACACACACACACACACACACACACACCGGGGCTGGAGGAAATCACTCCACAGCTGAACAAACCTGCTTTTCCACCCACCCATCCTAACAGAGACGCAGTGTTTCACGGGTCAGTTACACGGCTGAATTTATAAAGAAGTCGGCCCCTTTCATCCACACCTCTCCAAGCACAGCGTTTCAACATTCAGCATTTCAAACCTGACGATGGACACGTTTCCTACCTTCTAAAAGTATAATTTGAGGAAAGACCACAAGCCTTCGGTTTGAGCTCAGACTGGGACAGACGGTCGCACCTTCAGCAGAAAACAGAACCGTCTGCCCTGGGCACCCGCGGAAAAAAAAAAAAAACATCTACGTCCGCACACGTTCGTCTGCATCGGAACTGAACGACAACATCGCCAACTCAAGCTACTGAAGATCAGCGGTCAGAGCAGAAAGCGAACGCAGAAACGCACACCTCACTCTGCGCCGAAACACCGACAGCAACCCAGAGAGGCGTCCGAGTCCAGCCAGGTAAATCTGACACAACGAGAGGAAACACAGACGGAGACGGGGGGGGGGGACCCAAAGTCCTCCGTGCCCTCCGTGCCCCCCGAGCCCAATCGATGATCAGACTCAGCCCGCGGGCCGCGGGGTCCTCTGATGCTGCAGGGAGCCCGGGGCAGGCTGCCCGACCGTCCCAAATCCATCGGTCGAATCGGATTTGGCGCAGATCAAAACCTTCTTCTCCAGCCACTGGAGGTTCTCCCACAATGCACCTCTCACAGTGAGCCCAGGCACCTGCCAGGCGTGTTCTGGGAGTGAGGGACCAGGCACCTCCAGCTCTCCACAAACACTTTCCCCCGCTCCATCTCTCCTTCACCACCTCTCCCTTCATCTGCTTAGCATAAGGCCCGATTCAATCACCTAGAGAACTTTTCATAAACATATTAACCATTTAAGAGGGAGGGGGCAGAGGGAATAATTTAAGGATAAGATGGCCCACTCGTGTAGGAAGCCCCAGTCTTCTGGGGTCACAAACCCTATTCTTCAGCCACTGTGGCCAACAGCCACCCCAAAAACCCCACTTCTTTGTTCCCACAGATCGTGCATCGCAGAGATCATAATTTTTAAAAAATAAAATGTGGAGCATATGAAGAGATAATATTGCTGGGGACCTTTGAAACAAGGGGGGGGGGGGGGGATAAAAGCAAATCAGCGCTTTAAGGAGATCTATTACTAGACTACAACGCAAAGACACCCAGCAGTTATTTGAGAGAGAGAAAAGGAAAAGAGAAGAAAAAAAAAAAACTTGTAAAGGTGCTAATTACGGCAGGCACTTCTTACACGTCATAAAGTTTAAATTACTGTGCTTTTAATTAATTAACCCAGTTTTAATGAGTTTTGTAATGAGATGTTTGAAAGATACCATTTTATGTAAATATCCGGTACTTCCTGTGACAGGCACTTTCGACAGGCTGTTTGATTAATTCTAATCCACTTAATTAGAACGCAGAGCATTTCCCTGAAGGATACTGACAATGGAAAGGAAAGGTGCCATTGAGCGTTATTGACACTGATGGTTTAATTTGACATTAAATGAGATACATGTCAGAGGAGCTGTACAGTGGAAACAATATGCTCTTAATTGGCTCAGGGAAAAGCCAGAGCATGCTGGGGAAAATCCTGATTTCTGATCCAGGTGACCGATCGGTATTACATTCTTCTACGCCGAATGTTGAAAGTCATAAAGGAAACAAAACAAAATAAAATAATATGAACATGAAAAAGTCAAAAGGTACACCATACCGTGTAGTACAATGCAAGAAATTAGACATACAATCCATTACTATGGAGGCATGAATATAATCTCACCAAAAAATAGAAATAAAATGACTTGAACACATACACACACACACACAAGCACGCGTGCGTGCGCTCACACACACACACACAAGCACGCGTGCGCGCGCTCACACACACACACACACACATATACACACACCTGGACCATGTCGGTGATGGTCTGTAATCCGGCTTTTGCAACGGAAAAAAAAAAAAAAATTCCCATCAGCCATCACTCTGTGATGATGTCGTCGCTGTCACGCAGCAGAGGCGCAGCGACGCAGCGCAGCGCAGCCTGTGTAAGCATCTGCAGACGCGCAGGTGCGAGAGCGCAGCTGTGTGAAGAGGCTGTCTGTTAGCCGAGCGCGCTAATGAGGCTCCGAGCGCCAGCGAGCGGGAGGAAGCCCGGGGGTGCCTGGGTCTGTCAGTCTGCGCGGCTGCAGCGCGCCGCGCCCGCATCCCGCCAAACCCGCCGCCGCCGCCGCCAGGCTCCCGCTAAACACAGAAATACTACAGGCTCACTGCTTAGCGGCCAGCGCTGCTGAAGGGGGAAAGAGTCAGACTGAGCTAACCTTCTCCATTTCCTGTTGGTGTTAAGATTACAAATGCGCAAAATAGATGCGCATGCACACGCATGTACACACAGGCACAGAGACGCACACACATACACACACACACACAGAGGCACAGAGACGCACACACGTAAGGGGGCAGGGGGAACAGCAGATACTGATCTGGGGAACAGGAGTGGGTTTGGTGGGGGGCAGGGGGAACAGGAGTGGGTTTGGAGGGGGCAGGAGGAAGAGGAGTGGGTCTGCGGGGGGGAGGGGGAACAGGAGCTGGTTTGGAGGGGGCAGGGCGAAGGGGAACAGGAGCAGGTTGGCGGGGGGGAGGGGGAACAGGAGCTGGTTTGCTGGGGGGAGGGGGAACAGGAGCGAGTCCACAGGGGGGGCGCAGATGGTACTCACTGTGTAGGTCGATCCCTTACGGGAGACTGTAACAGTGTGGGACCCCTTCTCCAGCTCCACAGACAGCTCCCACTTCTGCTGCTCCTGCGGGGCACTGGAGACCCTGAAACAAAACAAAACAAAACAAAATAAAATAAGCCGCACGCATTACCCACCCCCTCTCCCTCTCACCCTCACCCTCAGCACCGGTGCACTAAAACCCAAAACTCTGCAGTCCCCCTCAGTGATCCCCCTACACTGGGATCATTCATCACTCTCACACTGAGGCATGTAGGCCTGCATGAGTAGGCCCCAGGCCGGGGGGGGGCGAGGAGCATCGAAACGGCACCCCCGAGTACGAACCCGGCGTCCCGGGGACGGCATCGGCGACGGACCTCTCGCCCCTGCGCTCCGCTCCGCGGAAAAGAAAAGGTTCGCAAATCCGTTTAGCCCCCGTCGGAAAGGCGCGCCTCGCCTTCCTAATTCTGAGATATTGCTTTAGTTTATTAAACGGCAAACACGATACGGCCCCCCCCCCCCCCCCCCCCCCGCTCCCTCCCCGTCCCGCGCCGCTCCCACACGCCCCCGAGAACCGCATTAGGAAGCGCGAGCATCCGCTTTCTCCCGGTGCATTCTGGGAGCCCAGACCTGGTGTCAGATTTCTGAGGGTTCTGTAATTAGTTAATATAAAACTAAACTGGGTCACGGGCCAATTTAGACTCAGCAAAGTCTCCAAAAAAAGTGCTTTCGTTTTTTTTGTTGCCTGATAGGCAGTGTGTGTGTGTGTGTGTGTGTGTGTGTGCTTTTTAAGGTTGTTTTGAGTTTGACTGAACTTCCCACAAGGGCAAGAGTCACAGACCAAAGCTCCTTTGAAGTCAAACAGAACTTCTCAAAACAGAAACAACTACTACAAAGACCGTCGACCACAAAAGGGCCCAAGCTTTGGAGAATAATGCAGTCCACTGTCTCAAATTCAGTTTCGTTGTTTATTACGATATTAATTAACATTACAATACATAAAACATTCAATGACAAAAACTATATAAGTGTATTTTTTTTTAAAAACATTGTACGTAATCATTTTATATTGCTAAATTGGATTACGTTTGATCTTGCCTACCCATCTGCGATTAAGTAACATTTCGGTTTATGGTTTTATTCAGTAAATCCTGTAAAAAATACACCATCATCACATCATTTTTATTGGTCATTCACCCTTACCCATACTATCAGCAGTACAGGGCACATTCCTGTTGGGTCAGAAAGGGGAAAAGGGGACTCTGTTCTCCACTGAATGATCATCTCTCTACAGCTGTCCTGTCATTCTCTTTGGTTTCCTCCGGTCCTCATACAGCCAAATAGTAGTGACATTAAACATAAGATCCCCTTCACACAATACATACACACACACACACACTCTCTCTCTCACACACACAAACACACACACACTCTCTCACACATACACACACATACACACACACACACACACACACACACACACACCAGTGCGGCTCCATCAAGAGGAATCTGCCCCTCTCAGACGGCCACAGACCACCGGCCTGGCATCCCACAGACAGGAGAGGTACAGCAGAAACAGAGCTCTGACCTGTGATAGATACACACACACACACACACACACACACACACACACGTTCGTTTGCACACACACACACACACACACACGCATACACAGATACACACACACACGCACACACTCGCACACACAGACACAAACACAGAACACCACACACGTACCCACACAAACACGAGCACCCACAAAATAGCTCCACTGATGCTGTTCAATTCTGCACTACCGTTCTGCTTCACACAACGTGGGCACTTTTTTCTATGTACACACAGGCTGCTGCTAAATGGGAAATGTACATCAATCCATTCAGTGAATCGCTCAAAAAAAACTCTAAACCACCATAACCTCAACAAATATAACTGCCACCACAAAACCAATGCCTAAAACTGGAGGTGGAACTTTCATTTAAAAAAATTAAAAAATAAAAATCTAAAAATCAATGGCGCTTCGGCAGAATGTGCAGATTGGCCGTCCTGGCAGGTTTCCAAGCCATTGTGGGGACAGACTGTGATGCTGCGCGCCGAGCCGACCGGCCGAGGCTCGCTCACCGGGCGATCGGTCAGATTAAGCGCCTTGAGGACGGCAGCCACTGAAACACACGCTGCATCTGTACCAGGCCAGAGCAGCCGAGCCCAGAGACCGCTGCATCTGTACCAGGCCAGACCAGAGCAGCCGAGCCCAGAGACCGCAGCATCTGTACCAGGCCAGAGCAGAGCAGTCGAGCCCAGAGACCGCTGCATCTGTACCAGGCCAGAGCAGCCGAGCCCAGAGACCGCTGCATCTGTACCAGGCCAGAGCAGTCGAGCCCAGAGACCGCAGCATCCGCACCAGGCCAGAGCAGCCGAGCCCAGAGACCGCAGCATCTGTACCAGGCCAGAGCAGCCGAGCCCAGAGACCGCTGCATCTGTACCAGGCCAGAGCAGCCGAGACCAGAGACCGCTGCATCTGCACCAGGCCAGAGCAGTCGAGCCCAGAGACCACTGCATCTGTACCAGGCCAGAGCAGCCGAGCCCAGAGACCGCTGCATCTGTACCAGGCCAGAGCAGCCGAGCCCAGAGACCGCTGTATCTGTACCAGTCCAGAGCAGAGCAGTCGAGCACAGAGACTGCAGCATCTGTACCAGCCCAGAGCAGAGCAGTCGAGCCCAGAGACCGCTGCATCTGTACCAGGCCAGAGCAGTCGAGCCCAGAGACCGCTGCATCTGTACCAGGCCAGAGCAGCCGAGCCCAGAGACCGCTGCATCTGTACCAGGCCAGAGCAGCCGAGCCCAGAGACCGCTGCATCTGTACCAGGCCAGAGCAGCCGAGCCCAGAGACCGCTGCATCTGTACCAGGCCAGAGCAGCCGAGCCCAGAGACCGCTGCATCTGTACCAGGCCAGAGCAGCCGAGCCCAGAGACCGCTGCATCTGCACCAGGCCAGAGCAGTCGAGCCCAGAGACCACTGCATCTGTACCAGGCCAGAGCAGTCAAGCCCAGAGACCGCTGCATCTGTACCAGGCCAGAGCAGTCGAGCCCAGAGACCGCAGCATCTGTACCAGGCCAGAGCAGTCGAGCCCAGAGACCGCAGCATCTGTACCAGCCCAGACCAGAGCAGTCGAGCTCGAGTAATGTTGCATCTGTACCAGCCCAGAGCAGTCGAGCCCAGAGACCGCTGCATCTGTACCAGGCCAGAGCAGTCAAGCTCGAGTAATGTTGCATCTGTACCAGCCCAGAGCAGTCGAGCCCAGAGACCGCTGTATCTGTACCAGCCCAGAGCAGTCGAGCCCAGAGACGAAGCATCTGGACCAGCCCAGAGCAGTCGAGCCCAGAGAAAAAGCATCTGGACCAGCCCAGAGCAGTCGAGCCCAGCGACTGCTGCATCTGGACCAGCCCAGAGCAGTCGAGCCCAGAGACCGCTGCATCTGTACCAGCCCAGAGCAGTCGAGCCCAGAGACCGCTGCATCTGTACCAGCCCAGAGCAGTCGATCTGGGGTACCGCTGCATCTGTACCAGCCCAGAGCAGTCGAGCCCAGAGACCGCTGCATCTGTACCAGCCCAGAGCAGCCGAGCGTGGGGGCCACTGCAAAAATACTATCTTTGGCAGCCAACCAGGAGTTTCCGTGCAAAACGGCCCCCACAGCGACAGCAGGTCAAGCGGGTGTGAGATGTGGGTTTCATAACTCCGCAAACAAGGCGCGGACAGAGGGGACAGCCAATCACGCATGCGGACAGAGGGGATGACAGCCAATTATGCGCATGGAGAAAGGGGACAACAGGCAATCACGCGCGTGGAGAGAGGGGATGACAGCCAATCACATGCTCGGAGAGAGGGGACGACAGCCAATCACATGCTCGGAGAGAGGGGACGGCCAATCACACATGCAGACCCAGGTGCATGCGCCTGGGGCCATTACAGTGCTTCACAGAAACGCGGAACGGAAACCCCCCCCCCCCCCCCCCCCAAAACCCCCCGGGGAGTTTCTAACGTTTGGCGGAACGGAAACTCTTCCCCTGGGAGTTCCTCGCGTTTGTTCTGCGCCGAGCGCTCGGTTCTGAGCGACTGGAAAGATACGCAGACTCTGGCGTGGCGTAAAAGGCGGGGTCGTCTGAAATGAGCGGAGGGGGAGGGGCTTCCCTTTCACGTTTCGCCATCGTGTTTTTTTCCACCTGTTATCCAGGTCTGTTTTTCTGTCACGACCCCCCCAGCAGCGCAGGATGCGCCTCTGGCCCGTCAGGGAGGGCCGTTTCCGAACCGCACGCCCCGCTCTGGGGACGCTAACGCCTCCTGACGCTATCGGCTGCTGTATGGAAACACCGGACTGCTCCTGCATCCCACCTGCAAGCGCGTCTGGCAGAGACATTTGTCAAAACTAAAAAAAGAAAATCTGAAATTACATGCGCGCACACTCACTCTCTCTCACATACACACACTCACTGTCTCTCTCACACACTCACTTTCTCTCAGACACACACACACACACATACACAAGCACACTCACTCTCTCTCACATACACACACTCACTGTCTCTCTCACACACTCACTTTCTCTCAGACACACACACACACACACAAGCGCACATACACAAGTACACACACACACTCTCTCTCTCTCTCTCTCTCGAGGCTGCATCCTTTGGAGAGTAGCATTAACTCTTACCGATCTCATATCCAAAAAAAAAAAAACTACTCAAAAAAAAAAAAATCCCAATTCAAACTGAATTTTAAATACCATTTTTATCATACTGCATTGCAATATTTATGTTAAACACATTCATTTCTGCATGGGTATTTTGCATTTAAATACATATATTTGCATGCAGCTGCACAGAGCCACAGGACTCCAGAACTCCAGGAGCACCGAACACTGTTACCCAGCCCGTTATAAACACCAACCGGTCCAGCATCCAACCGCCAAACTGGGGATTTACACGCGTACATTTTCTGCTTAATAAAAAACGTATGCTTATGGTCTCCAACTCGACTCCCAACATGGCAAGAATAATACGATTAAGAAAACCGGGACATAGATTAGTGAAAAGGCTATGGTCCTCTCAGCTGTGAGATACGTACTCAACACAGAAGTGTGAACATTCGTCTGCGTGCGCCGAACAAGGAACAAACATAGTGCTGTTCCACTGCCACTTCACCCCTGAGCAAGGTACTTAACCCAAATTGCTTCGGTAAAAATCCAGGGGTATAAACGGATTGTATGCGAAAACAAATAGCTAAATTAGACCCAGGTAGATTACTCTGGGTAAGAACATCTGCTAAATGTCTAACTGTGAAGTCACAGAGCGGCAATTTACCAACCCAACTGGCCTTCACTAATCAATTCACAAACCAAATGCAAATACTACAGCAGGCAGGAACCAGAAAAGCAAATGCTTGGGATACAATTTTACTCCTGGAACAAAAAAAGGCCACAGCCATTCAGAAGAAGGCTTGTTAGCAGGTAGTTTGACACAGTCTGTGTCCAGGTGACTTGGCAGGTAACGGTTAACAGTGTGATGGTGGTGGTGGGGGGGTTAGGCAGCATTTCAGAAGGCTAAAGTCCAGTCCTGTCCCCCCCCCCCCCCACCCCTCCACCCCCCAGTGAAAGCTGCTCACACAGTGTGGGAGGGGAGCGATGACTCACCATCACCGACACAGACACCAGGGGAGGTCATTCAAATGCAAGCCCTCAAGTGGAGACCGTGTGTGTGTGTGTGTGTGTGTGTGCGTGTGCATGTGTGTGTGCATGTGCGTGTGTGTATGTGTGTTTGTGTATGTGTATCTGTGTGAGTCTGTGTGTGTGTGTGTGTGTGTGCATGTGCATAGATTTCTGAAGTGAGACTGAGAAATGACAGAGGGGAGGCATATACGTATATATGTGTGTGTGTGTGTGTGTGTGTGTGTGTGCGTCTCTTGTTCTGCAAACTGACTCCTCACCTCAAAGACAACACAAAGCTACCAAGGGAAAAAAAATTCCATATCAATTAGACTCACACTAAACCTGCAGAGTGTATTAAAAAATAAAATAAAACCCCACGCCAGCGATGGGGCTGCCGTATCCCATCTCTGAACGTGCCACAGAGCATCTTCAGAACAAGAGCTTCACAAGACACATCAGGCGCAGTCTAATCACAGAGGCTCTGAGACATTTCAAAAACTCAATTACACAAGAGCCACTTATCCGTGTGTGTGTGTGTGTGTGTGTGTGTGTGTGTGTGTGTGTTCTTTTTTATTATTTACTTCAGTGTGAATTGGGGAAAACAAAAGCAGACATGTTGACTTAAAACTATGTTAACAGTCAAAGCGTCATTAAGGAGTCCTTCATCAGAACCCCCTGAGCGGGGAGCCGGGGGAAACGATCAAGAACAACGTGGCGTTCTGCGGCGGCTGCGGAGGTCCGTCTGCGCATACAAATCCTCAATGAGGGGGGGGGGGGGGGGGGGGGGAACGGGGGGGGGGGCTTCAAAAATTCAGCCATTCATGTGAAGGGGAGTTGAGAGAATTTCCAACCCCTCTGTGAAAGATATTTTATGCCGGCACATAGATGTATTCTGTGGGGGGGTTTGGGGGGGGGGGGGGGGGGGGGGGGCCCAGGCTACATGGAGACTACAAAGCTGGACTCCTACGGCTCATGAATAGGGCGAGGAAATGATCAGAAAAAAAAACAAAAAAAAAAAAAACGGGAGATGTTTGGACAGATGGCCCACTTAAAGCGTCTGGGATACCGCAAAGAAAGAAAGAAGAAAACCCATTTTACGCCAACTTCAGATTTAGCCGAATAATTGATCTGTGTTCTCTTGAAATTTGGGCGAAAGGTGAGGACATGGATCTATACTGTTAGACTGGTGCCCTCGTGCTTTAATGCACAAAGATTAAACAAATATGACATTGTGGAGAAAAAAAAGGCATCGAATCAAAATGGAGGACTTTCAAATGGGCGGGTGGTGCTCCAAAGAACATAAAAAAAGTACTTCCTCACCTTGGATCTTAAAAAGGGCCCAGAATTGCTTTGGGAGAATTATTACTCTGTATTTCTAGAAATAGCATTTGATGGGATTCTGGCAAACCATATTCCTCTAGGTATTTAACGTAATATCAAATTTTACTTGCGGAAGAGAGGACGCATTATGAATGTGGACAGCATGAATTATTTAATGGTGAGCTTTGTATAACTGAGAATTAAAGGCAGTCTTCACACCATAGTTTACAGGGGTTTGTGGATCGGCCTTTTTCTGAAATGCAGATGTGACTGGCTGGTGTTCACAGGAGAGCATGGGACTGGCTAAATGATCAGAGATCTCAGACAGTAGACGTTCTCTTCTCATATCACAGAAAGCTAGCAAAAAAACATGGAGTTCAATTAAAATCAATTCAATTCAATTCAATTAAAATCAATTCAATTAAAATCAATTCAAATTAATTTGATTCAATTAAAATCTGTGCAATAATTTCAAAGCATAGCCTACATTGCAGAGGAATACACAAACTATACGTGTATAAAAACATAAAAGTATGGCCTACATTTATACACAAGTTCAAATGAGAAAATCATGCCCAATTTTGTGATGTAAAAAGATTTTAAAAAAAAGGCACCCAAAAATTTATATTCCAGATGTACGAATCGGCACCTTAGCGATGACGGTTGTCAAAATGCCATAACTAGAACGAATATTTCAGGAGCTTTCTCTTACGCCACACCTGCCGAGGTGTGAAAGTCTCTCAAATCTGCCGTGACTGTAGACGTGGATGCGGAAATCTGAATTCAGCACGAGGTGTTTCTCATTAGACTATTACAAATATGTATTTATATATTACAAATACGCAATCTTCACTAAAGTGAGCCTTTCACCAAACAGAGACGGATTCCACAACAGATTTTTCCAACAGTCTAAAGACATCATTTTAACAGAGTGGCAGTCTTGCCAAATGCCCACTGTGTATTAGTCCAGCTCAACACTGTCTAACGGGTCGCTCCAGTAAACAAAAGGCTAGAAACTGGCCAGCACTGGAGCATTATGGGGCTGTTCGTACGACCAGCGTGTGGCGATTATGACATGTACGCAAAAGGCATCAACAGAGCCAAGTGCCACATTATAAAGAAATAAATAAATAAAAGACTTTACACCAGGCCGCCGCCTCCCCAGGTGAGCCTGAGAGGCCGAATCTAACCGCATTCAGGCTGCCCGCCCTGTCCCATTACCTCCGCTTTGAAATCCTAATCCATTTTCACAGTCGCCACGCTCCATGACCCAGAATCCTCTCTGAGCGGCCAGGGAAGCTGGCGTGGGCCTGGGCCGGCCGAAAAAGGCTCGCCCCCACGGCTTTGTCCTGCTCCAGACACTAAGACTGTAGGATCTTTTTTTTTTAATTTTTGATACAGGTAAAGATGGCGCCGCCAAGTTATTAGAGAGACAAATTTAAGTCCGCTCGTCAGTGTAAACCACGATGCCGATGCATAAGTGTAAACGTGAGTCAAGCTGCTCGATGCGTTCTTACCTATTTTTATACGGTCTGCGGTTCCTACCCAGCCCTGTTTATTAACCCCTCCCACAGCCAGCCAGAGCCTCTTCACCGAAACGCCGCCACTTACGGAGCTCATTACAGCTCTGCTCTGTGCCACCGGTTCTGCTTGGCCGCAGAGGAGAAAACTGAGCTCTGCCTCAGAAAATGGGCTTTTTCTGGAATCAAATTAATCGGACGGCCAACCCAAACTCCTCACCGTCGAGAAAAAGAAAAACAAAATTCGGTGTACAGTGAGGAGAACGACAATCAAATCAAATCCCCCAGCTCTGAAAGGCAGAAATCCCTGGATCTGTGTGAAATAAAACCACTCTATTCACGGATGGGCCTTGGCCTGTTTATTTGTTTTTGCCAAACAGAACAGCTGATAGACACTCACACCATTACAAAACTGATCAAAATCAATTTTAAGCCCTTGCATTTAAAACAAATAATAACACTACACAGTATTTTGTATTACTTTACACCTTTCCTTTATTATGCATGAATATATTACTCCATTCAACCGAAACCATAAAAATAGCCACCTCACGTCCACTGAACGATCCACAGGTGTGACCACAAAGGAAATGCATAATATTCCCCTCTTACCGATATTGAAATATATGCACATTAAATACCATAAGCTCACGCGCACACACGCACACACACGCACGCACGCACACGCACGCACGCACGCACGCACGCGCACGCACGCACGCACGCACGCGCACGCACGCACGCACGCACGCACGCACGCACGCACACACACACACACGCACGCACGCACACACACACACACGCAGGCCCACAGAAACACACACCGGGACTCGATAACGCTGAAGACAAGCATTTACTGCAGTCCCTGCGTGACAGAAAGCAAAGTTAAACTCATCCTGGCTCGACCAAGAAGCCAAGAGAAGCCTAGATTACAGCAGCTGATTACAGCAGACCTGGTCTTTTTAAGGCATTTGGTAAAGACATTGGGCTTGTAACCAAAACACTGCAGCTTCAATTCCCAGGTAGGACTCTGCTGTTGCACCCTTGAGCAAAGTACAGAACCCGCACTGCTTCTGCTAAACATCCAGCTGCATAGAAACGGGACACTAGGTAAAAACAGAAAAAGTACCGTAAGTACCTCTGCATAAACAGCAGTGATGTAATTAGGGTGTCGTCCTGCATGCTAATATAAAAGTACCGGTTGTGACACTACGCTGTAGAGAATGATGACGTTTTCAGAGAAGGTGTAACAATTTGGCATAGAATCAAATCGGCAGGATCACCAGCGACCTGCTCAGGGGGGCAGGCACTGACGAGGGTGGGGGGGAGGGGGGGAAACCCTATTCTTGGGGGGCACCCGTGCCCACAAAATCCACCGCCCCTCGCCCCTCCCCTCGCCCCTCGCCCCCGCCCCATGATGGATACGCGCCCCCGCCCCAGGCGGAGGCCCCTCCAGGTGGCCGCTGGGAACGCGCTGAACTTTTCCGCAGGAATGCGGGGGGTCAAAGGTCAAACCGGCAGGGGAAAAGGTAACGTGGCCGCCCCCCTCCCCCCCCCCCCCCCCCGGCTCCGTGCTGAAGATTGATTGCGCCGAGCCCTCCGTCCCAAAATGAATTTTACCCGCCTGGCGACGACGAGGCGCTTCACGCTGGGGGGAGCCAGTTATGAAATTTAATCAATAAACCCCCCCCCCCCCCCATAGCCTATATCGCCATGGAAATAAGTAGCGCACTTAGCAGTCATAGAGACCGACAGCATTAGCCCTACACAGCTCCACTAGAACAGCCTGCGTGAATAATGGTTATATAATCACATATGTAACCGTTTCCTTTCTCAACTTTACTACTGTTTTTTTATTTATTTATTATTTTTGTAATAGCGACAGGCTAACTCTCAACCATAATAAACCCCCCCCCCTCGCCCTCCCCATGTGCCCGGGGGTTTGATTCCCTACTGTGGTACTTCTTGTGCTGCGATCAGTAACTGTCTCTGCTCTGCCCCCCCCCCCTTTACCCACAACCCCCAGCTGAGTAAAGTGAGCTAAACATTCCACTCTCCTTAAGAAATGAAGAAAAATCTTTTAATCTTTTTACAGCTTTTACATACCAAAACAGAAAATGGAATGAGCCCATGTTTAAAAGCGACATTAAACTAAATATTTTAAAGGACGCAGTTTGATCCTAAGAAGCTGGGCAAAATTCATAAAATCACAGAGAAACAGAATGCTCACGCTCGCAGACTTAGAGATGACTGAACTGAGCAACAGTTAACAAATAATACAGCCGCCCTTACACTCAAAATGACGGCACACGTTCACTTCTACTATGTATTATTCCCAACAGAATCTTTTCAAGATCATAATTATTTTACTTCATATCCATTAACGTGTATTTTACTGCGATCCATACCTAGGATCGAGCACACCACCTGTGCCATTCTAACCGGCATTAACCTGTACTATTCTACTGGATATGTTTTTTGGAGACTGGCTTGCCGTTCCATCCAGGCAGTATAAATGTGATGTGATAATCTAACTGACCAATGATACGCCTTGATCTGACCCCAGACCTTGTGCGGTAAGAGGCTAATGTTTGGTACGAACAGTGTGCGGGTTGTATTTCAAGGTAAAGCATGCTCTAATCTCATTAAGACAAAAAAAACGTGTGTGGAATAAACTCGTGGTGGGAGAGGCAGTACTGAGCTCATAAAATAAGTTGTAATCTTCTTCACCCTAACAGCCTCTCTCCAGCATCAACCTCTCAAAGCCCTTACGAAGTGATGCCCATTTAAAAGCTTAGCTGTTCAATATAAATTGAGTCACGAATCCATGCTGTACAAAAACACTCCATATGCTTAACTCATTTATAACAGTAATTAAGCAATTGGGTATTCTGCTAACTACGGACTGCGGATTAGGACAAGTAGCCTGCTTTGGGCAGTTCCCGTTTTTGCGATATCAAACACACCCCCACAGGACGGGCCCAAGAGTCGAAGCAGCTAGAGAAAGGATGGAGGAGAGGGAGAGATTTAAATAACACGCAATCAATGGAAGGAAGCAGAGAGCACCACACTGTGCTGGGATCAAAGCCTATTTTCATGCAAAACTTTCACACACACACACCACACACACACCACACCAGACACACACACCACATACAACACAGACACAGACATACATACACACACATATACACATATACACACACACACACACACACAGACAGACAGACAGACAGACAGACAGACACACATATACACTCACACGCACACACACACACACACACACAGACACTTGCACATGCATAACAGACACCAATTCAAAATGGCATCCAGGCGCTAAGCTGAACGGATGCAAATGCTTCCCGGTGAATTCCCTCCTGATGTCCTGATCGTATCGGTTTGCTATCACAGGGAACACGTACATCGCCCTCAACAGCTCAAACAGCCACGATCAAAGGCTGGACCTTATTAAACTGAACCACTTGGTTCGGACACAGACGCTATTCGGGGTACAAACGGGGGGGGGGGGGGAGCTCAGATCGCTTCAGAAGGGGGGTCATCCCCCCCCCCCCGTACACCCCCCCAGAAAGGGCCCGTTTGCTACCATCCACACCAGACACCCGCGCCACTCGGCAGATTAACCGCTTTATTCTGGTAGGACTGGATGCCGGAGGAGGGGACGGGCTTAAAAGCGGGAATCAATCAGAGCCGCGGGGACTCATTTACCCATCATCCTCCAGGCTCGTCACACAGGAGGCAAAAAAAAAAAACAGGAGGAAAAGACGGCGATTGATATCGGACAGGCTTACGTGAACAGAAATTAAAACGTTTCATATCGGGTGACCCAAAATGAATTTTGGCAGGGGGGGGGGGGGGGTGAATTTGCCAGTGGGGCGTTGCAGCTGCCCAATAACCTGCAGCAGAAGAATCAGAATAATACTGATGGAGCACACCCCCCCCCCCCTTTCAGAAACCTGGTGGGGGGACCCCGACACTCTCAGGGCCTCTCAAAGCACCGAACCGGAGCAAACGACAAGCGGCCGGTCTGCAAAAGGGAAAGAAGGAGGGAAGGAGGGAGGGAGGGAGGGAAGGAAGACGGAAAGCAAGGAGGGAGGGAGGAAGAGAGGAAGATGGGAGGGAAGGAGAGAGAGAGGGAAGAAGGGAGAGAGGGAGGGATGGAGGGAGGGAGGGAAAGAGGGAAGATGGGAGAGAGGGAAGAAGGGCGGGAGAGAGGGAGGGATGGAGGGTGCTCTCTCTTTTCTTTTTCCGGTGGCTGGGACGTTGGCGGCGGCCTGGAGGCAGGGTGCCGTCTGGCCTGGTTAGCGCCGCTAGCCGTCAGCGCGGCCGATGGGGGGTGAGGGGGTGAGGGGGGGGTGAGGGGGGGGGGGGGGGGGGGGGGCACTTATACGCAGAATGAGCGCTACAAGCCCCATCATCTATTTTTATGCTGCATTTAATTTCCATTTCATTGTGCGGCGGATGAAAGCAGGAAACACAAGGACGCTGCCATGGAGACGAGCGTGAGAGCGCAAAGGGCAGACCTCTCCCTGTCACCCGCACCCGCACCCGCACCCCGCACCTGCACCCCACACCCGCACCCCGCTCATTACAATACACCCACCCGCACCCCACAGCCCCGCACCCGTACCCCACACCCCGCACCCCACAGCCCGCACCCGCACCCTGCACCCCGCACACCCGCACCCGCACCCCGCACCCCACCCACGACCCCCACACCCCACTCCCCACACCCGCACCCCACTCCCCACACCACCCCGCACCTGCATCCCGCACCCCACCCCCACACCCGCACCCCACACCCCGCACCCGCACCCACCCCCCCGCACCCCACAGCCCGCACCCGCACCCCCACAGCCCGCACCCCACAGCCCGCACCCCGCACCCACGCCCCGCCACCCACAGCCGCACCCCCACACCCCCCACGCACCCACACCCCACACCCGCACCCGCACCCCGCACCCCACACCCGCACCCACACTCCGCACCCTCACCCCACACCCTTGCACCCCCCCCACACTGCACCCCACACCCGCACCCCCACCCGCACCCGCACCCCCACACCCGCACTCCCGCTCACCCCACACCCGTACCCCGCACCCGCACCCCACACCCGTACCCGCACCCACACCCCACACCCGTACCCCCACACCTGCACCCCACACCCCGCACCCACCCGCACCCGCACCCCGCACCCCACATCCCGCACCCGCGCCCCGCACCCCACACCCGTACCCCGCACCCCCGCACCCGCACCCGCTCACCCCCACACCCGCACCCGCACCCCACACCCGCACCCCCACCCCATCCGCATCCGCAAACCCGCACCCACACCCGCACCCACACCCCACACCCCCCCACACCCACACCCCCGCACCCACCATCACCCACCCGCACCCCACACCCACCCCACCCCGCACCCGCACCCCACCCCCGCACCCGCACCCCACACCCCCACCCGCACCCCGCACCCGGCACCCCACACCCGCACCGCACCCGCACCCCACCCACCCCGCACCCGCACCCGGCACCCCACACCCACCCGCACCCCACCCCACACCCCACCACACCCCCCTGCACCCCGCACCCCACACCCGCACTCCGCACCCGCACTCACCCACACCCCACAAACCCCTCACCCCGCACACCCGCATTACCCCACACACCCTGCACCCGCTAAAGGTCAGCACGCACCCCACCACCCCACACTCCCTGTGACCACCCTGTGACAGGAGGAGGACCACTGCATCCTCTGTGACAGGAGGAGGATCACACTCCCTGTGACAGGGCCCACACTGAGACAGGAGGAGCACCCACACTCCTCTGTGACAGGAGGAGGACACTGCTCCTCTGTGACAGGAGGAGGCACTGCTCTGTGACAGGAGGAGGAGTCACTACTAATCTGAGACAGGAGGAGCAGTCACAGCTCCTCTGAGACAGGAAGAGGAGTCACTGCTCCTCTGTGACAGGAGGAGGAGTCACTGCTCCTCAGTGACAGGAAGAGGAGTCACTGCTCCTCTGTAACAGGAGGAGGAGTCACTGCTCCTCTGAGACGAGCGGGAGACCGTTTGGTGAGAAGGCTTCCTTCGTTTAAAAGCTCTCTCAGCTCCTGGTGAGAGCTGCGAGGCACCAGAGAGGCTTCAGAAGAACATCCTTCAGATCCTGACAGAGAAAAGAAAAGTCCCCACCATCATTACACAATGCTAAGAGTATCCGCCAAAACCAAGACCCCGAGAAAACCAAACCTGGCCGATACTGTACGGTGGGAATTAGGCCCAGATTTTACACGCACACCATTACGCGAAACATAAAACTGCATTTATATCAGAGATGTGATTTAGCTTCCTGTATCCCTTTCTGAGGGGGAAAAAAACACAATAAAAATGCCCTTCCCTGCACCAGGCTGTGTTATTTCTGCTGCAGCTGCACACGCCCTCGTCCAGCGCGTAATGACAGTGTTTGTGGAGCGAATTCCCTCGCTCGCTGATAAGCGCTACGATGCGGCCGGGGCACACCGGACCACTGGGAGAAGATGAAAGGCAGCGTACTGTATTAAACTGGGTGGGGTGGGGGGGTGGCGGTGAGGGGGGGGGGGGGGGCGGTGGCTGCCAATACAAGCACCACAGAGGAAGAGCTGCAGGCGATTGGGCACCGCAGCATCAACACGAGCTTAGCACCCCCCCCACCCCCACATACCACCCCCCACGGGAAAGTGCTCGTCACGGCCAATCCTGACCAGCCAGGATAAATCCCGCTAATCGCATCAGGAAAATAAAACCAGGGTCCAGACACCCGACACCACTGCTGTCTGGGGGCCACGCTCCTTTTATAAAAAATGTAAAAAATTGGGCCAAAAATGTTCCACTGTTAATAACAAAAAATAAGTTCATAAATAAGACGTCATGCGTGTATGCAAAGCAGTCGCCTGCGTAGAATAGCATAGCAGAGCTATTGGGGTATTATTCTGTGAGAAACGGGAGGCAAACTCAACTCTGACACTGCGATGATGTGGGACGTAGATACACAGTCATACATTTTTTTACGTGTTTGAATAATATCTTTTTTCCCTCAGTAGTCACAAGGCCAGGAGTAGCTTTAGCAGGCCGTGTTTGGTCTGCTGCATAGGGCCAGGCCCCAGTTTCAGCAAGCAGGATTACTGAGTTAGCTGGATAACTGCACTGAGCAAAACCCAGAACACTCCCAAATCTGCAACATGGACTGCAGTAAAAAGAGCTGTTCCGGGTTTTACTCAGCGCAGTTATCCAGCTAGCGCAGTCATCCTGCTATGTGAACCCCCCCCCCCCCCCCCCCCCCCCTCCGGAGCACTGTTCTGAGCCGCAGCTGCACAGCGCGTCGGGTGTGGACAGGCCCCGCCCCATTCTGACATCTCTGTGACTGGGGGAAAGTTAAACAGAAGCGGGGTTAAGGTGTAACAATGAAGCCCTCATCCATCACCAGCCGGGGCGGTTTCCTGCAGGAAGTGCGCGTGTGTGGGGGGGCTGTTATCTGTGAGGGGCAGCAAAGAGGCCGCACACGCAGCCCGCCCCGCCCAGTTTACTCCCCGCGCGCTCAACAACAACACCCCCGCCGCCGCCGCCGCCGCCTCCGCGCGCGTGCCTCATCCACCCGTCCCTGCCCATCCCAACGCCAACAGGAAACGCAGGAAGATGAACCCCGAGGGGGAGGGGGTGGGGTCACGATACGCCCAAGCCAAACAGATTACCCGCGCTGCTACGCCACACGTGGAAGAACCCGTTTGGGGTGGAACCCGTTCGGTGTGCTCGTTCCAGAACCGGCGCTCTGTCACGTTTTTGGCGGGAAAAGGAACGTGCGCGGGACCGGCCGCTGAGGAAGGGCTCCGGGTGACGACTCGAGTCGATTAATGAAGTCCCAGGGAAGTTAACGAGCGCCTCCGTGCGTCTCCCTTCCCCCCCTCCTCAAGTGGGTCTGAGCGCTTAAGTGAGTTCTCTGGGGTTAGAGGCGTTTCTGCCCCTGATTAAGTGGACCTGTTAAGAGTCCTGAAGGAGCTGTCACTCAGAGCGACTCTGCAGTTACACTGTCCTTTACGCTGCAGTTTACGCTGTCCTTTACGCTGCAGTTACACTGTCCTTTACGCTGCAGTTACACTGTCCTTTACGCTGCAGTTACGCTGTCCTTTACGCTGTCCTTTACACTGCCAGGTCTCCCGCCTGTACCCGCCGTGGTTCTCCCTCCTGAACACCGTGTCCACAGACAGGGCAGAACAGGAGTTACAGACCTCATCGCTCCCTAACAACAGCCCCTCGCTCCCTAACAACAGCCCCACGCTCCCTAACAACAGCCCCTCGCTCCCTAACAACAGCCCCTCGCTCCCTAACAACAGCCCCACGCTCCCTAACAACAGCCCCTCACTCCCTAACAACAGCCCCTCGCTCCCTAACAGCAGCGCCTCACTCCCTAACAACAGCCCCTCACTCCTTAACAACAGCCCCTCACTCCCTACCAACAGCCCCTCACTCCCTAACAACAGCCTCTCGCTCCCTAACAGCAGCCCCTCACTCCCTAACAACAGCCCCTCACTCCTTAACAACAGCCCCTCACTCCCTAACAACAGCCCCTCACTCCCTAACAACAGCCCCTCACTCCTTAACAACAGCCCCTCACTCCTTAACACCAGTCCCTCACCCATCGAGCCTGGCCACACACAATCACTGAGCTCAGGGGGGGTTCAGAGGGCATCAGGGGTCCTGGTATATACCCCAGGGTCACCGTCACTGGGGAGGGGGGGGGGGGAGCTGGAACCTCCTTCCTCGGCTCAGCTATTGTTCTTCCAGGGAGGGAAAACAAATATCCCTCGTTCCTTCCCCGAGCCGGAGGAGGGGACAGGGAGAACAGGAAGAACCAGAAACCAACGCTCATCCATCATCATCATCATCACCATGACCGCACCGCAGCCCGGCCCAATCACACGCCCCGGAGCGGATCCGGGAAGTGGCGAGAGGCGCTGGAGCTTCCCGCTCAGTGCCACGCCCCCCCCCCCCCCCCCCCCAGCCCTGGCCCCGGCGCTTAGCAACAAGGCCACGGAGACGGCTCACCCGCCAGGCCGCCGGGCCGTGTGCTGGAGTGACATAAGGACCCACACCCCCCATGGCACTGCCCCCCTGGGGAACAGCCAGGAGCTGGGCACGGCCACGCTCTCACAGACACGAGGAAGAGGAGCAGAGCGTGTTCGCCTGTTTTCCCGCCAAAACGACCCCGACGCAGACGCCTGCGCTGCCGCGTCAAAACCAAAAGCATCAACCCGCCTGAGTTCATCAGCGAGACGTGCGGCGTCACCTACGCCCGGAGATCTACACCGCCGGGAGGAAGAGAAATAAATAAATAAAATAAAGAAAGAAGAAAGAAAGAGGGGGAAAAGAGCAACATCTGTGCAGAGGGCCGGCCTGCTTCGGTTCACCTACCTCAGGTTACCCAGAAACCTCTGGGAGCGGAGCCGCGTCGCAACGAACAGCGAGGCCGCCGTGGCCAGCAGCTCCTCCCGCTCGGAGTCTGACAGCTGGTGCCCTGCAGGGTCAGGAGAAAAACGGAGGACAGGGAAAAAAATAATAAATCCATCAGAATTATTCTGTTTCCAAAAGCCACTGGAGACGCTGTGTTACACCCAGCATCGCTGTTACCGAAGGCATCAGACAAACGCCGACGCAATCGACGCACCGCACAGAAGCACCGAGGAACAGAGCAGAGATTTAACCTGTCATTTTTATCAGGATGAAGCCGTTGGTCCTGAGGTAGAGCACCTCCACAGGTCAGCGGTCCCGAAACCTTTTCATGTGAAACCCCGGCAGCTGCGGAGTTTAACCCTCGTGACACCCGCTGTCTGAAACATTAGCTTACCCTCCTGACGCCCAACACAACTAAAGCAAAGATTAAGGATTTGATTTTTTTTTGACATAATACAAGTGTCTTGGATGACAAAAACATGTTGCACCGAAAATATCTTCAAAAATATAATTAATATAACTTTTTATTGAATATCCGTTGTAGTGTCAGTTACAGCATAAGCAGAATATATGGTTCTTGAGACTTAAGACCAGACAACTCATGTCCTCTACAGGGGACACAAATGAATTCCCAGGTCTGGAGGAAAGCCCCATGCCCTCCAGACCACGACGTCATTATATTTATGGATCCGTACAAAGCGCAGCTTTATTACAACGTAAATATTTTAACAATTACGACAACCGTCGCAACCTGACGCAGGACGTGTCGAACCGGACGAGCTTCCTTTCATCCTCGAATCTGAAACGGGCGGCGGACGGAATATGGAAATAAAACGCTCTCCGCTTTGCTTTGAACGCCCCGGGACTCCTCCAGAGACCCGCGGGGGTCCCCGGCGCTCGGTTTGGAAACGCCTGTCGTGGGTCGCGGTGGCGGGCGCTAATGGCTTCTTCAGAAGGGCGCGTGTACAAAGCGGAGAGGAATTAATTCCCCCTAATGTTGGCCATCGGGGCCCGAGCGCTTCTCAGAGGGAACAGAGCCGCCGAGCCAAACATTACCGTGAGTGACAGCACCTCAAGGACATCCTGTCAATATATTAATCTATTAGGGGGGGGGGGGGGGGGGTGAAAGAAAAAGAGGATTCATGCCACGGATTAGGACGGGGAGCTATTTTAAGAAATGGTACACGGTAAATTGTGTTCTATCACAAAGCGGGCGTTAAGGATTTTCATTTCATTTTCATTTTAATATACGGGGGCTTAAAGAATAAAAAGAAAACCATGATGAATAGTCGGAATCTTCAGACTGAAGGCACCTTCGGTGCCGCAGCACAAGGACACTTTTAAGCTCCGATTATTAGGTGTCCTTTTTGGCTCCAAAGTACATCAAGATGTGCAGTCAAAATAATCTTTATTTCATAACCTACAAGCCTCAAACTCAATACACAATATAGTACGTTAATACAATATAAAATTAAATTAGTCCATCTCCAGTTCCATGAAAAAGGCAGATATGTGAGTGCTCAGGTGTGTAGATGTGAGCGTGTAGATGTGAGGTCGTATATGTGTGTGTGTGTAGATGTGAGTGTGTAGATGTGAGGTCATATATGTGTGTGTGTGTGTGTAGATATGAGTGTGTAGATGTGAGGTCGTATATGTGTGTGTGTAGATGTAAGTGTGTAGCTGTGAGGTCGTATATATGTGTGTGTGTAGATGTGAGGTCGTATATGTGTGTGTGTGTAGATGTGACTGAATAGATGTGAGTGCGTAGATGTGAGGGCATAGATGTGAGTGTGTAGTTGTGAGTGCATAGATGTGATGCGTAGATGTGAGTGTGTAGATGTGAATGCGTAGATGTGAGAGCATAGATGTGAGTGCATAGATGTGAGTGCGTAGATGTGAGTGTGTAGTTGTCAGTGCATAGATGTGAATGTGTAGATGTGAGTGTACGCAGCAGGGCCTGGCAGGGTGAGAGAGGGCTGCGTACCTTTGAAGCCCTCGGGGTAGACCTCCGGGAGGAACTTTGTGCTGATGTCACCGGAGACGAAGCGCGGGTGGACAAGGATCTCCCGGAGCAGGGGAATATTATGAGTTACACCTGCAGGACAGAACACAGCATTCAGTAATTACAGACCTGTGTGTGTGTGTGCAGTTTGTGTGTGAGTGTGTTTGTGTGTGTGTGGGCACGTGTGTGTGTGCGTGTGTGTGTGTGAGCGCATGCGTGAGTGTGTGTGTGCGTGTCTGTGGGCACGTGTGCGTGTGTGTGTCTGTGTGTGAGCGCATGCGTGTGTGTGTGTGTGTGTGTGTGCGTGTGTGTGTGTGCCCATGGCTGTGCAGTGGATGAGAGCTAAAGCTGACTCCGCCTCTCCAGGCCCCTCCCTCCCCACAGCAGCACACTCAGCCGGGGCGTCTCTTTGATTAAGAGGACATCCTTCACCTCACCACCTGACTGCCCCAGCCCCACTCAGGTCACCAACACCCTTCTGAGCTCCTGCAGCCCCTTCTGATAACACGCACACACACACACACACACACACACACACACAAACACACACACACACACACATGCACACGCTCACACTCAAACACGCATGCGCACACACACACACACGCATGCACACGCATGCGCACGCATATGCAGGCAAGCATGCACGCACACACACACACACAGACAAACACCACACACACACACACACACACACACATACATGCACACGCACACGCTCACACACGCATGCGCACACGCACACACACACAATCATACACTCATACACACACACACTCATGCACAACACACACACACACACACACACACACACGCACACACGCTCACGCGCACACACACACACGCATGCGCGCACACACACACACTCATACACACACATGCACAAACACACACACACACACACACACACACACACGCATACACACACACACACAGACAAACACCACACACGCGCACACACACAGACGCACACAAGCACACATACAAAAAACATACGAGTACACACACACACACTACTTTCCTCCTAATATATAAACAACACAAACAAAAATATTAAATACAAACAACACTTCAAAAACTTGCCAAGATAAATAGTATAGCTAATTATAAGACAGCTTATATTATCTTATAATAATTATAGCAAATTATTGTGACAGCATTTATTATTTGCTTTTTAGACTTGTGCCTTTCCTGCCCGAGTAAATGACTCTTCACTATATTTTCAATAGTTCTTCAGTTCCAATTCATAAATCCAGTAAGCAAACCAACTCAAAATTCATCACCCGTGCAGGACAGTGCTGTGAGGGTCCCCGCAGGGAAATGCAGAAAATGGCTTTCATTTCACTAATACAGCCAGCAAATCTGCAATAACTGGCAGCTTAGACGCGTCTAGGACACGCTGGACACTTGCCAAAATGTCTACTTTCCAAAACATGGCCGAACCCCAGCAGTCAGCAGGCAAGCCACAATAGAGAGGGAAAGAATGCGTCGTCCACTAAATAAAAGGCATAATTGAATTTTCAATGGCTATGAAGGAGGTAAAAAAAATCCTTTAATATATGAAAAAAAAAACCTTAATAAAGCTGGAATTTGGTTGGAGGAGGTGATGGCAGGGAGGGGGTAAAAACACTGACGCAGACCTGCCAACCGTAGGAAAATATTTTGAATACCACAATAGTCAGTGTAACGCTTAGTTCACATGCTTTCGCACCACTTCGCTTTGCATGCACACACACACACACACACAAGCCTTTCTTCACAATTCTAGTTTTGACTGTTGAAGTAATCAGGCAAAATTGTATAATTTGACCTGATTCTAAAATATCACTTGCACTGCACTGGGCTATATTATGATACACTTGCAAGTCAAAAGTTTGAGTACGCCTGCTTAAAACAATTCTTTCGTGATTAATATTTCATTACATGATGTGTGCTTATACAAACTGATAACCATCAGTTAAGTGAATTGCATTCAATTATTTAATAAAAATTGAAATAATTTATTTTGTATATTGTAACATATGTTTTCATTTTCAAGTATTTACAGAAACTTATGTTGTAATGTAAAAAAAAAAACTTATGTTGTGATGTAAAACACTGTCAATTATGAATAAAACCACGTTTCTGTTCATGATTTCCATTTTTATTTAATAATTAAATAATTGAATCAGCTTATATATGCACACATCATATAGGCCTAATGAAAAAAAAGTATTCAATTGAAAAATTATGTAGGCCTTTGTAACTAGAGGTTTAGCTAAATTATTACCTGAAGCTCTTTGGTGGCTAATGTCAAAATCATAATGCACAATGTGCAAAACGGACGTTTTGAGGGGCGGAGGCAGGGCCATTGCTCCTGATATTCTGCGAGGAACTTCTGGGGGGCATGGACTCGCTTCTTTTTAGTAGGTCTGCTGCTCTCTCTCTCTCTCCTTGTTAGTATCTCGTCATCTGACGTCATGATTATTTTCTAACTGCAAGGCTGGTCCGGTCACTCGCTGCAATAATAGGAATTATTTGCTACGTTAGCCGTCTATAGTCAAACACCTTTGCAATGGTCACTTTGCTCCAACAGAGCGTGCGCGATTCAAAGTTTGAACACGGAGTCTCCGTAGTGTTTGAGTTACTGCAGCTAAATTACTCCATCAGTTATTCGCACGTCTCCTAACGAGGCTAAATTGTATGCGAGCTACTACTACGGCTAACTATATACACAAATTTATCTCATTAGGATATACCCCTTGAAATGCATCATCTCGTAAAGTTACCGAACATGTTTTAACGTTTTATATGTTAACAGTACGGTCACATTTTTGTTCTTGATTATTACTCCCCACTTCCCGTTTTACCTCAGCAATGCAGCGTTACGCCTCGGTGGATAATAAAGTACCGCTGCGTATCAGTGGATGTTGAGTGGGTCGGGGAGGGTTACAGAACCACAAGCACAAATTCGCAGCATCTGGTTCAATCCGAGGGATGTAGTTTAAATACCGAATAAATGTACGGTATTGTTTAGTATTATTTGATTGTTTTCCGTAATTAAATTACAATAATATATCTTTTTTGCGTAGTTTCAGCTGGCATTTCGTACCTGCGTATTTTGACCAAGAAGTGCGTGGTTGGTACACAAAATGCGTGCAGGTTGGCAGGTCTGCTGACGTGGTTCGGCCTTTTTTTTTTTTTTGCCCCCCACCCTTCCAGATTTTACAGTCCAGCGAGTTCCCCTTTCAAAAGCCCAGAACGAAAAACAAGAATTTGAGAAAAATATGCAACTTTAAAAAAAAAAACGACCTTCTGTCAAAGTTCGTGAGGTCTCCATCTGTGTGGGGGATACGGGCCAGAGGAAGAAGTGACGGGCCTCTGACAGCTCTGCGGAGGCTACCTGCTGCTGGACAAACACGGTCCAGACGCTAACCCACGCACACTCGCAGGATCAAACGGGCCCACAAACACGGCGCATTTCACACGGAGAACGAAAACAAAACAAAACAGAGAGAGAGCCGCGAAAAGAGCGTGTGGCGAGTAAATCAGGAGAGGCCCGTAGGCGGCCGTAACCGACGCGGGAGGGAGAGAGAAAAAAAAGGACAGATCATAACGGAGCGTTTTGAAATATCGCCCACATTAGCGGTGACCCACACACCTCTGACACTTCCAGGGACGCTAAAATAATAATAACGAAGCGTTTGAAGCCCTAATCCGTTCTTTTAAGGCTTTTAATTAAAGAACAACGGACCCCGCGAGGCTCTGTTGTTCCTGTTCTCCCGCAAGCCGGACAAGAAAAGCTACTGTAGGTATGGAGACGGGGCGACAGAGCTTAAGGTGGTGTGGGGGGGGGGGGGGGGGGGGGGGTTCCTCCTGATATTTGAACACTGTGCGCCAAATCAAGCCATCATCGAACATCACCCGCCCAGGACTTTAAAGTCAGCATGCTTCTTTTTTTTTCCATCTTATCAATCAAGGGCAGTGCCCAGTGTAATTTTTTTTCCCAGTTTACGTGGATGAATTTGTGCCTGGCAAGGTGAATACCAGTGTATTAGTGTTACATCACAGATCAGCACAAACCACAACAGCAGCCCCTTGAACCATTAACTGCATTAGGGGTTCCATGTTATTTAAGACGCAATTAAAAATGTAGGCAGATCACGATCAGGGTCTCACAAAAAATTATTTTTTGAACACATAAAATCAGAGGGTGTATCACCTTCCTAAAGGCTCGATTTATGAAGTAGCACCGCCTGACAGGAGGTGTCATCGCGATGCAAGCGCACGATTCAGCGACGACAGCCACAGCCCATTTTCACAGCGCACCGCGAAAAAGAAAAAAAAAAAAATGAGCGGAACCGGAACCAGAGTCGGCGAGGCTACGTGTTCGACGGGCGCGCGCTCCGCCTTCAGAACAGCCTCGCCGCGCGGGGAACACCACGCTCCCGCTCTCGCCGAAAACCCGCCGCAAACCAGCCCCGACCGAGCCGGGGGGGGGGGGGGGGGGGGGGGGGGGGGGGGGACGATGAAAATAAACTCTTATAACAGACGCCTTATTTTGGTGAAAAGAAATCCTTGAGATAAATCATTAGACCTCCATTTGTGCCCAGACGGCGAGAGAGAGGCGGGCTCGGGGAGGAGGTGTGTTGTGTGCGGAATAAAGGGAATTTGGCGATGACCCCCCCCTCGTCGCGGGCGGGGGGCCGGTGGGGGGCATATTGTGATCACTTCAGCTGGACCGGGAGTGGGGGGGTGAGGGGGGGGGGGGGGGTTGGCAAAGGCCTGCGCTGCATGCAACGAGACGGAGGGAGGGAGGGAGGGAGGGAGGGAGAGAAAAACAGAGGAAGGAGAAGGGGAGGGACAGAGAGGAGAGAGATTACAGAACAAGAGAAAAGAGGAGAAGAGATGGGGAGAGGAAGAGGGAGGAAATCTTGAGAACTGAGTGAAAAGGAGTCCCAGGAAATGTACAGAGATAAAAAAAAAATAAAAAGGGGGGGGGGCACCTGAGGAGACGGGGGAGAAGCTCGGCATTGTGGGAAGGCTGCGGAAAAAGGCTGGACACGCCCCACGCCATCCTCCTCCTCTTATCAGGACCGTTAAAACACCGCTCCCCCTCTTTCACCAGGGCGGGGGGGGGGGGTGGGGTGGGGGGGGGGGGG
>CM045897.1:36331214-36333714 GCA_025169545.1 Anguilla japonica
CCCTGTACTGAAGCCGGTTAGTTCAGTGTTATACGTTTCCTTTGGAGAGCAGTCGCCTGTGCAGACCCGACCCCTAAATACACAGGCGACAGAAGCAGCAGGTACTGTGAAGTTGGAAACGGCCAAACCCGTTTGGGTCGAACCCGGCTCTGGACCCCTTCCATGGTCCCTCAGACACAGCCTGTACTGCACAGCAAAACAAGATGTGGACAGAAGTGTCTGCTGGACCATAATGTACTGCACTGTGCTGTGCTGGAGGTCGAATAGGAGTGACTGTAATGTGCTGTAATATACTGTAATGTGCTGTAATGAACTGTACTGTAATGTGCTATAATGTGCTGTAATGTACTGTGCTGTAATGGGTTATAATGTGCTGTAATGTACTGTGCTGTAATGGGTTATAATGTGCTGTAATGTGCTGTAATGTGCTATAATGTGCTGTAATGTACTGTGCTGTAATGGGTTATAATGTGCTGTAATGAACTGTGCTGTAATGGGTTATAATGTGCTGTAATGAACTGTGCTGTAATGGGTTATAATGTGCTGTAATGTACTGTGCTGTAATGGGTTATAATGTGCTGTAATATACTGTAATGTGCTGTAATGTGCTATAATGTGCTATAATGTGCTGTAATGAACTGTACTGTAATGTGCTATAATGTGCTGTAATGAAACTGTGCTATAATGTGCTGTAATGCGTAATGAACTGTACTGTAATGTGCTGTAATGTACTGTAATGTGCTATAATGTGCTGTAATGTGCTGTAATGTACTGTGCTGTAATGGGTTATAATGTGCTGTAATGAACTGTAATGTACTGTACTGTAATATGCTGTACTGTAATGTGCTATAATGTGCTGTAATGTGCTATAATGTACTGTAATGAACTGTAATGTACTGTACTGTAATGTGCTATAATGTGCTGTAATGAACTGTACTGCAATGTGCTATAATGTACTGTAATGTAGTTAAACTGTAATGTACTGTACTGTACTGTACTGTGCTGTAATGTACTGTAATGAGCTGTGCTGGAGGCAAGCTTGCGGGTGACTATCCCAGCACACGAAGCCCAGTTCCAGGGCGGGACCCTGCCCTCACAGGCACTGCGGCGGACCTGGCCCCCCAGGGGGGGGGGTTAAGGTGGCCTGTTACCCCCAGCCGGAGAGAGGGAGAGTCACTCGCGCTCCACATTTCCCTCACAAACCCGCCGGTTTCTCCGTGGGAACACTTCGGTTTGAGCGCGGCTGCGTCTGCGTACGTCAGCGAGAATACCGACTGCTCATCCGTCCGGTGATTCATTCCACCTCATTTGCTCAAACATTTAAAAAAATAAATGTAATAAAAATGGTGCTCATTATTCCAAATAAAAGACAGCAGTGTAAAATACTCATTGTATGATGATCATTTCTACAGCACTAAAATTCATGTCTATGTTCTTGCACAAACAATTAATTTGCTGTAATGTAATTTGCTGTAATTTGCCCTAATTTGTCAACAACACTGTCCTTTCCTAGCTAGAGATAAGAACAGTGATACACTTCTATGGGCAGAAATGCACCTAATTAAGCTGCAGCTACAGTGAAGTGAGGCAGTTGAAATTTAAACAAATATTCTGCTTCGGCTATGACACCAGAGTCTCTCCAGTTTCCACAACCATTTTACTCTTTGATTGATTTAACTTTTTTAACACCCTATTTTTAATAATTTCATAAAACCTCAGAGATGTGAATCTGACCCGGAGCAGAATACTATCTGAAAAGGAAAAAAGGGTTTATCTTGGGGAAGAATATGATGAGGGAAAGGGAACTTTTTTGATACGGTTTAGACCTGCACTGTGGGACAGAGAGACCAGCAGTGTGGGATAGAGAGACCTGCACTGTGGTACAGAGAGACCTGCAGTGTGGGACAGATAGACCTGCAGTGTGGGACAGAGAGACCTGCACTGTGGTACAGAGAGACCTGCAGTGTGGGACAGAGAGACCTGCACTGTGGGACAGAGAGACCTTCAGTGTGGGACAGAGAGACCTGCAGTGTGGGACAGAGAGACCTGCAGTGTGGGACAGAGAGACCTGCAGTGTGGGACAGAGAGACCTGCACTGTGGTACAGAGAGACCTGCACTGTGGTACAGAGAGACCTGCAGTGTGGGACAGTGAGACCTGCAGTGTGGTACAGAGAGACCTGCACTGTGGTACAGAGAGACCTGCAGTGGGAGAAAGAGACCTGCAATGGGACAGAGAGACCTGCAGTGAGACAGAGAGACCTGCAGTGGGACAGAGATACCTGCAGTGTGGGACAGAGAGACCTGCAGTGTGGGACAGAGAGACCTGCAGTGTGGGACAGAGAGACCTGCAGTGTGGGACAGAGACCTACATGTGGGACAGAGAGACCTGCAGTGTGGGACAGAGATACCTGCAGTGTGGGACAGAGAAACAGACTCCTAACAGGAAACTTACGCCGGTGAGATTGGAGGGCTCCTGGTACTGGGACAGGCGCCCGATGG
>CM045897.1:36338714-36351214 GCA_025169545.1 Anguilla japonica
ACACATGGGCACCAGATACTCGTGGAAGAATCTCCGTTTTCACATGAATTTTTGGTTTGAACTGTCAGCATGACAGTTTCCAGTCAGTGTTAAAATAAAAATAAGGGGGCGTTTCTGACGGACTCAAGTTAAAGGTTTTATCTCCCAACAGCCCCCGGATCAGTCATGTCAAGAGCACGACGCGGGTGAAGAGAGGTCAGAGGTCGAGCTCGCGGACTCACGCAACGCTCCACCTTCAAAGCGCCACGCACACACATACCTCCACCTCTCAGAACAGAACCGGAAAAACGCACGACAGATGATTGACGCAAGACTGACAGAAGTCAAAAATATGACATCCTGAGCAGTACTAACAAGGCCCTTGAAACCACTCTCTCTACT
Organism: Anguilla japonica; assembly: GCA_025169545.1. NCBI lineage: Eukaryota > Metazoa > Chordata > Actinopteri > Anguilliformes > Anguillidae > Anguilla > Anguilla japonica. Next base: position 36,339,096 of record CM045897.1, read on the forward strand.
GATGTAGTTACCTCTACACAGCACACACACACAGATACACACAGTCATACACCTCTACACAGCACGTGCGCGCACACACACACACACACACGCACACACACACACACACACACACACACAGTCATACACCCAATACACAGCACGCGCGCGCGCACACACACACACACACACACACACACAGTCATACACCTCTACACAGCACGCACGCGCGTGTGCACACACACACACACACCAGCCATAACTGACATTATTTATAGGTTGTTACGACAAAATAAAAAATAACCACCCTACACATTCCACAGGTTCTTCAAACTCCATTTAGGCCTCAAAAGATCAAACAGAACCACTGGCCTTTCCTCTGACACATAATGACCTAAATGATCTGTGTAGCAAATCTTATTACAAGGGTTATAACCCAAAGTGCTTCACACAGAAATAACACACAAATACATCAGAAAAGAGAGACACACGGCAAAACAGAAACAGACAGGGATAAAAGAGATTATAAATAAGTGAATACATGAGAATTAAAGGGCATGTTGTCTGAACACAGCAGCCCGGTCCTCATAAACCCGCTGTACCTGGTTTCATAGACCCAACCATCTGAAACTATTCCCAGGCAGTGTCCTGGAATTTTCAGTTTATCTCCCACTGAAGTAAAGTGAAGATGTTTTACATACTCAAAAGCAACCCACGGAACAGCTCGACTTCATTTCCCCTGAATTAAACAAATTAACTGACAGGGGATTCTAGCCTTGAAATGCTGAACACATAAGCAGAGGTGGTAACTTCCAATTGATCTGATAGAGGGAGAGAGCTGGGGGACAATTCAGCCAAGTTTACTGTCTGCCATAAAACTTCTCAGCAGCTAAAACTTTTCAGCTCCATCGAAATTTGCAGACGGCCAGCTACGGATGACAAAAATCAAAACGTCTTCGGTTTAAAAAAAAGGACCAACTTCTCTCAGACGAACAGCCCATTACTGGACAGGAAACATTTAAACACTTTTTTTCCCCCCTTCTTGGCGATTGATTTCCTGCTAGCTCCTTAATACAAAAACTCCCAATTATTTTCAAAAGACGACCCGCCCCTCCTCTGCAATTTCCCTTTAATGAGGCCTTTCTAACAAGGCTTTCATCGCCATGGCGGCACCTTCCAACTGCCATTTTACCGCGCGCTCCCCTTTCCTTAAAGGCAAAAACAGCGCCACGGCGCACTGCAACATGATAAACTGTGTTTCTTTTCTTTTCTGTTTTTTTTTGTCTTATCTGAATGCGCCTGATTGAGGGGGCGGAGGGACGGATCGCACGCTTTGTTTGACGTCTGTCAGTAACGTGCTAAAATCACACCGCTTCGGCACCATCGCTCAATCGGGGCAATTAAAGAACGCGATTCTAATTATCACGTCCAAGCCCTCCCCCTTCGGCGGCGGCGGGGGGGCGGGGGGCGGGTGGGGATTTCGGGGTGATTAACGGGGCGTGTCGTTTCCGCGTCCGGAGGCACGCCCACAACCCCCCCCCCCCCGCCGAGTTGAAACTCCGCTGCGTTTCCACGGCTACGCCCCCTCGCGGCCTCCGACGTCTCCCGCCCGTCGACGTGGAAACGCAGCGGACCGCTCCTTCAGGGGAAAGCGTTTTGGGAAAGTTCCTCTCCCTCCCCGCCTCCGATGGAGCTTTAAGGGGCAACCAACGGGACCCAAAAAATCACCCAAAAAAAAAAAAGGGAGCCTAATCCCCCGATTCCCTCGTTAAAAAAAAAAAAAAAAAAAAACGGCACAAACAACGGTCTGGGAACCGTGACATCACAGTTCTCAGCGCCGACTGGAACGCAGACGTCACCGATCCGTGCCGAGAGCAAACAGAAGTGTGACCGTGTGACTACAGCGAAGGACAAACCGAAGAAACCCTCCCTCTCACGACAAAATACATCATTCCTGTCCGTCCGCTAGCCAGAGGGCTCCTCAGAAGCATCTTCTGTTGGGCGTGACAGCAGCTAGCAATTAGCACGTCCGGTCGCTACGCAGTTACCACAGCTAACTTTGTGAAGCCGAGGGGCAAATTTGCACTTCTAACAAACAATAAAGTCCTGTTTATCAAACACGCAACGTTTCCCACTTTGTCTCAGAAACCCACCATAGGAGGGAGAGAGACAGAGAGGGGGGAAAAAAAACTGTAAAAAAAATAAAAATAAAAACTGTTTTAACCCCCCACGATGGGGTAACGGTCAGACTATCTGTAAACTGCGTGCGGTTCCCTTATCTGCCGTGTGGCTGGCTAGCGGTGGCCTGTGGCCCGGTTCTAACTGCGCATTAAAAGTCCTGCGATTCCCTCCACAGCTTGCAGAAAAAGCCAAAACACACGCCCATCTGCACACGAGGACCAGGGGCTGGGGGGGGGGGGGGGGGGGGGGGGGGCACAGGCCTGGGGGGGCTGGGGTGAGATGTGAGATGGGCCTGGAGGCATGGCCTTCTTCCAAATTTTACACTGGGGGGCAGAGGGGGGGGGGGGGTGGAGCTGGAAACGGTGGCTGGGAGGTGTAATTACACTCTTGCCTTTCCGTGGGAGAGCTAACAGGAAAAATGATTTCTACACTGCTCTTCTAAATTTTACTATGAGTGTCGTGTGTGTGTGTGCATGTGAGAATGTGTGAATGTGTAGTTGTGTGTGTGTGCTTGTCAGTGTGAGTGAGAGTGTGTGAGTGTGTGCGTACGTGTGTGTGTGAGTGAGTGTGTGTGAGTGTGTGCGTACGTGTGTGGCCACATGGCCCAGGCCACTCCGAAAGGTCACTCAGCCCATGAACACTTCCCATCAAGCCCCACTACAGACACCAAACCCCCCCCCCCCAGAAGGGGCCCAACCCATCCCTCCCACAAATCTCAGCGTCCTTCCGGCCCCGGCCAATGGGAGCGAGCGTTGCTCGAGCGTTATCAGCTACCCCCAGGCAACAGCGCTTTGAGCTGCAGGCGCTACGAGCGCAGGGTCAGGCTTAGCGCTGCTCCACCCCGCGCACCGCTCTCATCTGGGCTAGCCGCCGGTTAGCCTCGGGTTAGCCGCCGCGGGTTAGCCTGGCATGGTTCTCATCTGGGCTAGCCGCGGGCTAGCCGCGCACCGTTCTCATCTGGGCTAGCCGCGGGCTAGCCGCGCACCGTTCTCATCTGGGCTAGCCGCGCGTTAGCTGCGCACCGCTCTCATCTGGGCTAGCTGCGCACCGCTCTCATCTGGCCTAGCCGCGGGTTAGCTGCCGCGGGTTAGCCGCACACCGCTCTCATCTGGGCTAGCCGCGGGTTAGCCGCACACCGCTCTCATCTGGGCTAGCCGCGCGTTAGCTGCGCACCGCTCTCATCTGGGCTAGCTGCGCACCGCTCTCATCTGGCCTAGCCGCGGGTTAGCTGCCGCGGGTTAGCCGCACACCGCTCTCATCTGGGCTAGCCGCGGGTTAGCCGCACACCGCTCTCATCTGGGCTAGCCGCGGGTTAGCCTCGGGTTAGCTGCTGCGGGTTAGCCGCACACCGTTCTCATGTGGGCTAGCCGCGGGTTAGCCTGGCACGGTTCTCATCTGGGCTAGCCGCTGGTTAGCCGCGCACCGTTCTCATCTGGGCTAGCCACCGCAGGTTAGCCGCCGCGAGTTAGCCACGCGGGCGCCCCGCTCCCAACTGCCTCTACTCCCGCTTTTACCCTGTTAAGAGATCTGTAGAACGAGATTGTGACCCTCAAACGGATGAGCGCAATCAAAAGCCAGGGATGAACGAGTCTTTTCAGTTAAATCTGATTTCCCTCCAAAAAGGTCAGCTATTCAGGGGGGGAACAGGGGTTGACAGCTCAGGTCCTGAAATATACTCTGCGAGAGAGAGAATTTCGCAGAGAGACCAGTCCAGATCATCGCACGTTCGCACGTTCGCACACACGCACAAAAGAATGAAGCAGCGGTCCCGGCACCGCGGGAGTAAAGATCCCGGGGAATTCTGCCTTTGTTACACAACCAATCACAGAGTCCACAAACAAGAAACAGGCCCTTTCAGAAACGGCCAATTCAGCCCCAACATCTGCTCCATGCCGACTGCCAATTAGGGCCAGTTTGTTCGAGCAATTACTGCTAATTTTCAGGATCAGAGGAGTGGAATCGCTTCTGACTGAGTCACTGGGCCCAATCCCAGGGTCCTGATTGGCCGAGGGCCCGGGGGGGGGGGTGCAGCACAAACGCGTGCTAATAATCCCCGCTAGCAAAACATTCCACCGAAAAGTACGAAGCCCTCCGTCTCGTTTTAAGGTTTTCAAAAGTAAATAAATTTTAAAAACGAGAGGAACGGAGAGGGAGAGGATGAGGGAACGGACAGACCGCTGTTTGCCAAAATATTTGGAGAAGAAGCGCTGTTTTCACTGCTGACACACGCATAAATTTCCCCGGAGTGGTGGGGGCGTGGCCCAGCGTGGGGTCCAGGGTTAGGGGTAACGGCCCATGCTGGGGGGGGGGGTGGGGATTGGGGGGGGGAGGGGTGCGCCGGCCAGCGTACCTGCAGAGCGGGTGTTCATCTCCAGGAAGTAGAAGTTCTTCTGGGTGTCAACCAGGAACTCCACGGTGCCAGCGGAGGAGTACTGCACCGCCCGGGCCAGAGCCTACCGCCTGCTCCCCCATCGCACGCCGCGTCTCGGGGTCCAGGAACGTGCTGGGGGGGGGGGGGGGGGGGGGAGGCAGGTTACACACACACACACACACACACACACACGAACACGCACACAAGCTCCGGGCTCCACAGGCTGCCCTCTAACAGGAGGGGAGGGTTCTGTAACCTTCTGAAAGTACAGTCTCGTTTTCACACCTGTACAGGCTCAGCTTAAAAAAAAAAACATGGCGACCGTTACCACAGTAACGTGAAAAGCATTCACACTCCTCCCTGCTGCCTGCAAACAGACCAAAGCAAACGAGCCGAGCTGTCACACTTCAGATTTACATTTTACAGCAGCGCACAAGGTGTTTACGCGGGGGGGGGGGGGGGGGGGGGGGGGGCAGGAACGGCCCGTTTATTCCAGAACGTTCCAGCACCTCATCCTCACTCGGAGCGCGGCGGCAGGGAACACGGCTCGGCCCGCGCCGCTGCCTCCACGCGGCCCGACCGCCGCCATTTTACACTCCTGCAGAGACGTGACAAAGACCGTCGCCCCAGCCTAACCTAACCGCTGCTCTCTGATTGGCCGGGGCCACAGAGAGCCGCTCTTCCACGCCGATGCACAGGAGGTGAACCTCCTCTGTGTGGAGCAGGTGTGAGCCACCCTGAAGGCGCCTCGGGTTCGGGGGGGGGGGGGGGGGGCGGGGTTGTTCGTGGGGGGGGGGGGGGGGGGTTTGTGGCGTTGTTCGGGGCCACTCAGACGTGCGAGCGCGCCGCACACGCTGAACGTCGCGGCGAGGAAACGTCGCGGCCGTGGCGGCGCGGGGGCTTGAATGCGCCGGTCACACACCACGGCACGATTTAATTGGCCGCCTTCCGCACACATTCCTGAACAACGGGCCAATAAAACAAAGGGGCTTTTCATGGGCAATAGAAGGGGGCAGCAGTGAAAGGCGACAAGAGCAAACCCAGACAGCAAACAGCTATTCAGCAATGATTCAGCAACCATTCAGAAACCATTCAGCACCCATTCAACAACCATTCAGAAACCATTCAGAAACCATTCAACAACCATTCATTCAACATGCAACCAGGAGCAGCCTCAAATCCACTACATTACCCTCCATTTGTTTAAATGAAGGACGAGTAATGTTGAATGGTCTGGAGCATAGCTAATGTTAGTTATCGGCTACAAGTAGTAACGTGGAAAAAATGGTCATCGTCATTATCCTGATAGCGCTGTATTGAGCTGTCACACACTTTAAGAGTGAGATCAGGGTTCAGAGGTCAGGGTTCAGGGGTGAGGGGGTCAGGGGTGAGGGCTCCTACCTGGGCGCCTCCTCCACCACTTTCTGGTTCCTCCTCTGTATGGAGCACTCCCTCTCATTCAGCCACAGAGCGTTACCGTGCTTATCCGCCAGCACCTGGGGGGGGGGGGGGGGGGGGGGGGGGGGGGGGGGAGGGAGAGAGAGGGAGAGAGAGGGAGGAAGAGGGGGGGAAGTGAGAGAGAGTGAGCAAGAGAGAGAGAAAGAGAAGAGAGAGAGGGAGGAAGAGGGGGGAGAGTGAGAGAGAGTGAGCGAGAGAGAAAGAGAAAGAGAAAGAGAGAGGGGGGAGAAAGAGAGAGAGAGGAGAGAAGAGGGAGAGGTAGAGAAAGAGAGAGGGAGAAAGAGAGAGAGAGAGAGAGGTTTAATCCTTGCTGCCGGGGGGGGGGGGGGGGGGTGTGAGGTGTGTTTCGGCCCGTGTGCAATCACGATAAGTCCACTTTCAAAATAACTGGGGGGGTGGGGGTGGGGGGTGGGGGGGGGACGGGACTGGGCAAGTAACTGGAAGACTACAAAAAAAAAAATGCAATTAAAGACTGACCACAGGGATTAGCGGCGGCCATCGATACACACAGCGGGAGAGCCACTGCAATCATGGGCCCAGATTTGACACCCGGCAGAGAGAGGGCCGTTTCATTTCTGAGCTGATATTTCAAGGTACATACCACCTGTACTTATGTACTTACAACTGTGCATATAGATACACACACACACACACACACACACACACACACACACACAGACATCTGACACACACACACACACACACACACATCTGACAGATACATGATTTTCAACCCTTTAAACATTTCAAGTGTATAACAGCGAAAAATGATGTGAGTGAAGAACATTTATCCCTGAAGAGTGGGGGAAAGATTTATGTACGCTTTTCGGAACGGACAGAAATTGGGGGGGGGGACATTTTCATGCTCACTGACCAACGTTGGAGGGACAACACACCATCGTACCCCCAAATCTACACCTATGCTAATGTATATGCACTTAGGCCCATGTTTATATCCTTAAAAAATAGATAAGAGAAAAGTACAGACCACAAAACATTTTTAATTATCAAAATAAAAGCAAAATGTCATTCACAGTTCAAAGATACTGGACGTTATAGCCAAGCGATGATGATACGGCCTTAACAGTGTGAAACGGTTGAACTGGCTTCAAACGGCCGACCCTACACCAAGGCATTTGGCACAGCAAACAGGCGTTCCCACGGCGACTGGCACCGGAAAGTTAAGGCACAGCATTCCCAAACACGGGTGCAGCTGGAATATCCCAAACCAGCCGTCCCGCACCTCCTCAGCACCGGGACGGTGCTCGGGTCCTCCTGCCCGATTGAACCGCACCCCCGCTCGCCCCCACCCACCCAGCATGCTGCCTCACCTCCACCTGTCATTCCGGGGTCGGCCAGCACTACCTGCTGCGTCACCACGACAACAAACCCTCCCCCCCAAATAAATAAAAATGGGGCCTGAGCAGCTCAGAGAAGGACTCCCACATACATAATGAATGCAGTGCCCCAGGCCCTGTTCTTCATCTCAAAGCCCTTCTGGTTTTTTTGGGTCTTTTTTTAGTTTTTTTTTGTCTTTTTAAAAAGGTGTGTTTTTTTGTGCCGAAGGTCCCCAGCGGGCCCGGAGGGAGGTGCGGAGGCTCGGGCGCCGACTCTGTGCCAAGCGGAGATGGCACAGCATCGGCCGCGGAGAGTGAGGAAGCTCCACAGACGCAGGCCGCATTAGCACCGCTAAAATATGCGCGGATAGGGTCGGCTACACCGGCGCCAGCGAATGGATTTTCATCGCCCGCGCCGCCCCGTGCGACTCGCCCAAACCCCCCCCAAACCCCCCCTCCCCCCCCGCAGAACGAGGGTTCATTTCAGAGGAGAAGCGCGGGAGGGAGGGGGGAGGCGGCGAAAGTTTCTCCAGCGACTCGGTGCTGTGAGTCGATAAAGCGCTACAGGCTAACGGAACTGTTAGCGTGTTCAGCCCGACCCGCGCGTCCCTGCGGACCCCGCGGGAGCTTCCGGAACATGAAAGGCGGGCAAGTCTCTGCTGGGGCGGGCCGACCGCTCCAGCCCCCCCTCCCGGGCCGCGGTGATCAATGGCGGTTTGATCGGATGAGCGAATCACCGAGCAGAGCCAAAAACAGAGAGGAAGAGTGCCAACTGCCCTGTAACAGGGGGGAGGAGGAGGGGCAACCTTCATCATGATCATCACCACCACACACATGCCCTTTGACCCACAGGGTTAGGTTTCATATTTAAATGGCTGTTTGAAGACACTGAAATATCTGTGATAGATACTGTGAGGAAACGGGGTAAATTAATATCAGGATGGGCTTTAGAAGCGACCGGTTAATAACTCGAATGTGTGTGAGTCAATAAGCGCGACTGTGTGTCTGTGGGGGACAGAGAAAGGAAGCTGGTCAGGATCTGCGCTGGATAATTTCAGAAAACGTGCATCAGAAAGCTTCCGCAGCAAATGGCTAACAGTTCACTGCTTCGGAAGCGCGACACCTTGAGAGAACTCACCTGTATCTCCATGTGGCCTTGAGAGAGCTCACCTGTATCTCGATGTGGCCTTGAGAGAACTCACCTGTATCTCGATGTGGCCTTGAGAACTCACCTGTATCTCCATGTGGCCTTGAGAGAACTCACTTGTATCTCGATGTGGCCTTAGAGAACTCACCTGTATCTCGATGTGGCCTAGAGAACTCACCTGTATCTCGATGTGGCCTTGAGAACTCACCTGTATCTCAATGTGGCCTTGAGAGAGCTCACCTGTATCTCGATGGGCTTGAGAGAGCTCACCTGTATCTCGATGTGGCTCAGAGAGCTCACCTGTATCTCGATGTGGCTCAGAGAGCTCACCTGTATCTCGATGTGGCCTGAGAGAGCTCACCTGTATCTCGATGTGGCCTTGAGAGAGCTCACCTGTATCTCGATGTGGCTCAGAGAGCTCACCTGTATCTCGATGTGCCGCGGATTATCGATGAACTTCTCGATGAGCAGACGGTCGTCTCCGAAGCTGGAGGCCGCTTCCTGGGAGGAGAACCGGAATCCTTCCCTGGAAGCAGAAAACAGGGCTGGTTATTCCGACGGCTCGCAGGACTGCAGCCGGATAAGAGGGCCTGTTTTAAAACAAAAATTCCTGACGCGTGAACCCGTTCCTCTACAAAACAAACCCGACAGAGCACCCGCTGAATCGATACAAACATAAAATACGTGGTTTTGATTCGCACAAATGTGCACACTTCCGTTTCACGAGCTTGTAAAAACGTGTCGACACGTTGGGAGTAATTCCGCGGTTCCTGACCGAAGTCCTCGTTAAAGCGTTCAACGCAACAGACACAACCAACGCAAGGCTTTGATCTGCACACGGGAAATATTAACGGAAAATACAGGTCTGGAGGGGGTCTGCACATTGCTCATAGCCATAACCCCTAAAGCGTTAGAAAGAGAGGGGAAAGGGAGGAGTCGTTCTCTTGCTTTTAAAAAAAGACGGACGGAGGATCACGTTCAGAATTCAGATACACAGAAGGGTAGTTTGAATCCTGCTACAGACACAGAGTAAAAGCGCAGTGCATAAATAAATAAATTTAAAGAACAAGGAAAAGAGTAACGGTGGGAGATTCAGGAGAGGCTGGGCTCTAAGACACGCACTTCCACACACATTTGATTGGAGAATTTTAACACACTGACTGAGCTAATTAAAAATCCACACTCTGCGGAGATCAATATGCTTCATTAATTAATCCATACATCACAAACGCGCACAGCCCTGATCCATACGCATCGCTCAATTAAAATCACACACAAAGAAAACAACCCAAACGAAGAGCTACGCCGATCTTTCAGCCTTTCGGTTTTACTCAGCATCATCTCATCCCTCAAACAGTGTGGGGAGGCGGAGAACAATTACAACAAATTAAAATTATTTTGCTGAATTATGAATAACGAGTTAACCATTTTGTTAAGTCCTCTATTTTTTGGACAAATTATTTGCCTCCTTAAAGCACTCATTCACTTTTCATAGAGCTTACAAACCAACGGAGGTAGAGTAAAATCACACCATAAAAACACACCACAGCTTCTAGCTGGTTATTAATTATGCCGTAATTATTATAAACAAGAATGTAGGATTTCCGCGAAAAGGTCAATAAGTATTTGACAGGGAAGTATAGTACTTATTTGGGTGCCCTAAATGGATGAGGAGTGCAAACTGGCTTGACTGTGTCTCGTCCCTGTGAACTCACACCCTGAACAGGCCAGAGGAGGATGGTCTCCCCCCTCTTAAGTCTATCCCCCCCCCCCCCAAACATGTCATCCGGGGCGTTCTTACTGGTCACGGTCGCCCCTGGCTGGCATTGTGGGGGTTCAGGCCGGGGTAAACCGTGACACGTATTGTGACAACGTCTCCGTACAACGTGTCGTATAAATAAAGTCTGACGGATTGACAGACTGACCGATGTGCAAAACACACATCAGGTCATCGTCCCTCGAGGCTGACGTGGAACAAAACCATCGCTTTCCAAAAAACGCCATCGTGTTCCACAGACGCAGCCAAAACGGCCTTTTTAAACCCGGAGACGGTCCCCCGGTTCTGAAGGAGCACATGTTGCTCAATTAAAGCAGCGCTGGGAAGAGGAGTGAGGCAGGAAGCACGAGCTCGCCCGCTCCCCAACACGGAGCCCCCTGGAATACGTTCACACTTCAGTCAGGAAGAATAAATAGAAATGCTAATGCCGGTCCCAGGTCTCGGGGAAAGCGCTAATTTGTAAACGTGCCTATGTAGGAATTAATTTCCATAACCCTGTCCGATTTAGACAATACTCAAGACAATGCGAGGGCTACATTTATTTATTGATTTATTGGAACAGACTTCCGTCTCCGTCTGGTTGCTGGGCTGAGACAGAAGTGTGGAATCAATCGCAAATCGCAGGAGGAACTCTCTAATATTCACCAAAAAGCAAATGAGGAAAAAAAAACAAAAAACTGAAAAGCAGTAAAATATAGGAAAAACAGAAATCTGAACGCTAGTTTCTGAAATCGAGGTCATTTCCTGTCGACCAATCCCAGCCATTCTCCTCATGTTTCTTACAGCTGATTGCAGCCATTGGCTACAGGGCTTAGGGTTTGGGGTTTATGGATTTATGCACGTTATGTTTAACCACAAACTCAGAGAATATTCTAGAATTCTGCCTAGTGCCAGCAGGAGCACCAATAACTACGACAGAAATTTGGGTTTTCGGTCAGAAGCACAACGGTTTGGGAACTGGGCTTGTAACTAAGTCCAGTTTCTTTTCATGTTTAATGCTAATCAATACATCTTGACTCTGGTTCAGATTAAAAAGAGAAGCCATTTCTACATTTATCCTCAGAGTTAAAATAACTCATGGATACAGGAAAACGCAGCACAATTTTGAAATAAGAAATATAATGGCGCTGGAAAAGCACCAGTAAATGCCTATTCCAGGCGCTAAAATCTACACGTTGGCGATCGCAGCCGTCGGATACAGCCCTGGAGACGACCCGCCGTGTGACCACCGACGTACGCAACGCACTGATCACGTGACGAGGGGTCAGACGCCAGGTGAGCCCTCCTCCCGACGCCATCGCTGAGAGATCCGCCCGCTGGCGTGTGAATGTGTCCCGCACCTCTCCTGCGCTGCCCCCGGTGGCGGACAGGGGACCCTGCGTCTGACGGAGAGACGGTTCTCTTCACACCGCCGCTAACTACTTAAACGTAAAGCCGCTAAATATTTAACACAACGTGCCGTCGCCAAATCCGGATTCTGCACAATAGTTTGCCCCCCCCCCCCATCCCATAGTTTAAAGACGTCCCTTACTCTTAGACCTGATGCAGACTGCAGGGAGGTGTAAAAGGCAGGTTTAATAGGCCAATCAGGGCGGCAGGGCAGTCACTACAGCCCGAGGGCAGTGGGGGGGGAGGTGACGTCAGCCGTGACTGCAGCCCTAAAAAAAAAAAAAAAAAAAAAAAAAACTGGCCACTAGACCCTGTAATTAGCCGTGTTTGTTTTGACATGACGGAGGGAAAAAAAAAAAAAAGAAAAAGAAAAAGAACTTGACAGCCAGGCTTTTTCAATGGACCACTGCACTGGAACAGATAAAGCCCCTCTTCTCCAGAACCCCGTTTCTCCCTGACCTCCCCGCGCTTGTGAAGTTC